>CABHPH010132345.1:4919-25157 GCA_902168325.1 Peromyscus nudipes | reverse complement strand
GTGATCCCAGGGTCTGTGGGTGGCAGGTTGCTGTCTTCCCTGTGCGGAGAAAGCCAGCATTATCTCATGCTGGGCTCCAGAAGCTTCCCAGCCCTTGTCCCAGTTCCCTGTTCTCACCTTGCCCATCACAGCAAGTGACTAACTGATGGCTCACTGTGGTTGTCAGCTTGACACACCTGGGAAGAGGCAACCTCAGCTGAGGAATTGCCCCCATCATATTAGCATGTGAGCACGTCTGGGGGGCATTTTCGTGATTCCTAGTTGACACAAGAGGGCCTGGACTATGATGGGCAGTGTCAGAAAGGTAGACTATATGAGCCTGGAAGCAAGCCAGTTCCTCCATGGCCTCTGCTTCAGTTTCTGCCTCCAAATTTTTGCCTTTAGTTCCTGCCTTGACCTCCTCCCTCAACGATGGACTGTAACCTGTAAGCCAAATAAACCCTTTCTTCCCCAACTTGTTTTGCCACAGAAAGCAAACCGTAAAACTAACCATGAACCGTCAGTGGTGATGGTGTACACCTTTAATCCCAGCCCTCGGAAGGCAGAGGCAGGTGGATCTCTGTGAGTTCGAGGCCAGCCTGGTCTACAGAGTGAGTTTCAGGACAGGCTCCAAAAGCTACAGAGAGACCCTGTCTCGAAGAAAAAACAGCAACAACAACAAGCAAACAAACAAAACCTAACCATCAACAAAAAAGGCTTACACAGTAACCTTTGCTGGAAACTCCTCAGGTGGGATCGCGGGAGTGGTAGTGTGTGCTTGTATCCCAGCATTCAGGATGGTGTATTAGTTATATTTTATTGCTGATAAAATATCATAGCCAAGACAACTTATAGAAGAAAGTTTATCGGGGCTTATGGTTCCAGAGGGTTGGAGTCCATGATGGTGTAGCAGAGGCAAGAAGCAGGCAGACGTGAAGTCTGGAGAAGCAACTAAGAACTCGCATCTTGAACCACAAACAGGAAGCAAAGAGCTCATTCAGATGGCTAGAATCTTTTGAAACCTCAAATCGTGCCCCCAGGGACACGCCTCCTCCAACGAGACCACATCTCTTAATCCTCCCCAAACTGCCACCAAATGGGGACCACGTATTCAAATGTCTGAGACTTATGGGTGACCTCTCATTCAAACTGCCACAGACGACGAAGGCTGGAGAATTGTGAGCTCTAGGCCAGGCATGGGGCAAGACACTGCTAAAGAAGGAGTAATGGAGGCGGGAGAGAAGGGAATTAGAAGAAAGTGGAGAAGCGGAAGAAAAGAAAGACGAAATGGAAACAGACAGGAACCCTTCAACAGCTTGGGGATAAAATCTGACTACTTGGCACCCAAGACTCTGCAGCACAGAGTAAGCCTTTTCTTCACCTGGCATTGGAAGCCAACTAGCCTGGGCCCATTCTTCAGTCAGGGGCCATGGCTACCAGTGTCCACATCTTTACAGAAACTAAGCCGTCTTCTAAAGAAAAGCATTCATCCAACAACATTCTGTTCTTCAGAGTGGTTGGAAAGGACTGCAAGGTACAGGAGCACCCTTCCTGCCTCTGTCTCCCCACAGCTGGGATTGCAGACATGGTGCTGTGCCATGCCCAGCTTGTTGGGCTATGCTCCAATTAAACAGTGATTTTAAAAAATAAAGCAGGCGTCCTTCCCAAGTATGCTCCTCTAACAATAACTTCCCTGGTTGCTCAACTAGAAGCATCCACCCCTCCCCTGACTCCACCCATCTACACAGTCACTGTGACTCTCAGATGTCACTACTGCTGAACTTCATCCCCTAACGTAAGAGAATAAGGTCATGTTTAATATGTATTTTTGTGCGTTGTGTGTACAGACATGGGTGGTGGGGCTGTGCAGTGTGTGGAGGCCGGAAGTCAGCATCAGGTGTCTTCTTTGGCCACTCTTCACCTTATTTTTCTAGAGGAAGGGTTTCTTACTGAACATGGGGCTCAGTGATTCAACTAAACTCTCAAGCTCTGGGAATCTGCCCATCTCCACCTCCCCGAACTGGGATTACAGCTCACAGTCTGTCTGGCTTTCTATGTGGGTGCTGGGGATTTGAACTCATGCTCCTGCTTGATAGCAAGTATTTTACCCACTGAATCTTCTCCCTAGTCCCAGCAGCCATAATCTGAGTGTTCTGGAATGTTAGTATGCTGGGTATTCAATAAATACTTCTGAATGGATTGATCTGTTATTTGTGCTCATTGGAGTGAACTGTGGTTTTCTTTCTGAGTTTCCAGGTATCATTTACTTGGGACCCTGTCAGCTGTGAACACAGGTGGAACAATCTAGGGGTTGTGTTGCTGCTCAAATACTCCACATCTATGGTAGGGACTTGAGATGAGCACCCTGCATTCTGGTCCCCTGACTGGATCTTCCATGTGTTGCCTTCAGTAGCCTGTCTCCCCTGCATAACTGGCCGTCAAGTTAATTGTGGCCTTACTCTCAGCTGGTGTAGCCTGGGTGACTGGCTTCTTTTTGTTTGTTACTGGATAAAGCAAAGGAAACAGCCACGGCCACAAGTATAGTTTGCATCAGGCTCCAAAAATGTTGGGCAAGTTATTTTTATGAACTGTCTGCGTGATGTCCACATGGTGTCTGTGTCCAGTGGCCTTCTGGGATTTTTCCAGTCTAGAAACTTGATAGCTGATGTCTGCTCATTCTCATTTGAGAGCAACCAAGTAAAGAGCACTGCGCTGAGTATACAGCTCTCTCTGCTGCTCTAGAAGCTCTAGAAGGTGAAGTCCAGCCACCGTTCTCACCTTCCAGCCAGACAGGCTTGGTTTGATTCGGTTCATTATTTACAAAAAATTATTTTATCATCTCTTCAGAGAACACCTAAATAGATTTTCTTCCTTACCATACTGAAGCTGCTGAAGCCAGTTTTAGGTTTTGCTTTTATGTTTCTTTTGAGCAATATATGTAAACAGAAAAGACAACGCACTTTAAAAAAAAAAAGAATTTTAGTTATGCATAGGTGTTTATGTCTGTGTATGCAGGTGCCCAAGGAAGCCAGAAGAGGGCATCAGATCTCCTAGAGTTACAGTTACAGGCAGTTGTGAGCTGTACAGCATGGTGCTGGGAACTGAACTTAGGTCCTCTGGAAAAGCAACAAGTCCTCTTAACCACAAAACCATCTCTCTAGCCTGGGGTTTTAGTAGCCAGGTGGTAGTAGCCAGTGCCTTCAATTCCAGTACTCAGAAGACAGAGGCAGGCAGATCTCTTAAGTTCAAGGCCAGCCTGGTTTACAGAGTAAATTCCAGGACAACCAGACCTACATAGAAAAACAGTGTCTTGGGGAAAAAAAAAGTTTTTTTAGTATGCCACAGTACACACATGTGGTGGTGGTGGTGGTGGTGGTGGTGGTGGTGGTGGTGGTGGTGGTGGTGTGTACATAAACAACAAAGATGTCTCAGCACTACAAAGGGTTCACACTGCCTTAGTACCCTACTTCCTTGACCTCCTGTCAAGAAACGTGTGCACTAGACAAGGGAACAGAGCCATCCTACATCGCTCGATCAGGTGTCTACTTCCTAAAAGGTACAGCAGGATTGCAGATGTGGCCTATGTTCAGAGAGGGGAGCAATTAGAAGATAAGCCTCCAATGAGAGAAGAGCCCAAGGTTGGATAGCCATTCTTGCAGGGGCATGAGTGAGAAGCAGAACCAGGTAGGCCAGGACACCCAGGGGACCTGCTAAAAACAGGAAGAGAGCACAGGTGAAAGATGCTCAGATGATATGACAAAGATGGTCTCTCAGGAGGAGGGGAGTAAACAACAAACCTAGTGAACCTAACCTTCACACCCCAAACGATGCCTCTCCAAACAGGACCATTGCCTTCTAAGCAAGCCTCAGGAATCACACATCTGGTGACCTTCTCAGTGATCCTGTCCAGTGGCACCAGTCAACAGCCCCAGGTCCAGCCCCAACAGCCGGGACATCATTCATCCACTCCTAGTTCTGATGCTACGTCAGATAGCTGGCAAAGTCCCTCAGCCACAGGGTCATGAAGAAGGGAACCTCAATCCTGATCTCAGCCCCAAAATGAGAGCCCCAAGGCGGTTCTCACACCCTCCTCCCTTGCCACACTCAAAACTAAAATCCATTGCATAAGTGAGCCTTAAAAAAATAAACAGCTCATCTTTGGCCCTAATTGTAAAACCATCTGTGTTTGGAGGCTGTCCAGTGATTCCATCCTGGAAAACTTGGCATGTGTGCCCAGGAGATGGCTTCTGCCCCATATGACCTCCGGCCCTCGTGTGAGTTTGCACCAGAATTTCCAGGCCTATCATTCCTTCTTACAGAAACAGCTTTTTAAAAAAATAGGCACACATGAAGGAGCTTATGAGTGAGCAGGGGTATGTATGCAGGTGTGTTGCCTGTGGAGGCCAGAGGCCAGCTGTCAGCCAGTCTTGAGAGAAAGTCTCTTAGTAGCCTGAAACTCACCAAGTAGGCTGCCCAGCAGGTGCCTGTCTGCCTCCTAACGCTGGGTTATAGAAGTGCGCTGCCCACTCCTTTTTTTTTCCTTTTTCTTTTTTTCTTTTTTCTTTTCTTTTCTTTTTCTTTCTCTTTTCTTTTTTTCCTTTCCTTTTCTTTTTTTTTTTTTTTTTTTGATATAGGTTCTGGGAATTATATTCAGGTCCATGTGAATTCAAGGCAAACACTTTACCCACTGAACCATTTCTCTAGCCACAGAAACAGCTTTTCTACTCTCCCCTGCTGTGACTTCTTGTGTTTAGCTTAACAATGACTCCTGTTTACCAGTTCTCTCACAGAAAGGCCTGCTTTCTATCTGTCCTCCTTGGCTCCTTGACGTTTACAGACTGTCATTGATCCATGACACACGTAGCATGCCATTAGTTTCATTATGGAAAGAGATAGCAAAGCAGCAGGGGCATGGGGGTGGTGGGTCACAGTCCAGATCAAAGACAGCCCCCTCCACCCCTAGTGCTGGCCTTATGAGCTGAAAGCAGCCGAGACCCTTAGGGTTATTTCATTGGATTCAGTAAGAAAATCCTACTGGTTTCAGTTGTGAAAATTAACCTTTGTTATCAGCCTTGTGAACTTAAGGCTCCAGAAATGTCGTGGCCTTCCCTTTAATGAGATGACTGATGGCCCTGTGAGCCCAGGCTCAAGGCTGAAGCTCTCCATTACCCCCTTTCAAAGCAAGGTGATGTAATCCGGAGTAAAGATAACTGCCAGGAATCCAGTCCAGGGATCAGCACTCCCGTGAATCTGGGGAAGTATTTCCGGACCTTGAAGTTTTCTTATCTTAGCTGGGATATCAGGATAAACCCAGTGGGGAGTTCTGGGAGATAATGATGGAGATGGCAAAGTCTGTCTCCACAGATCTTACAGTGGTACATTTACTTACTCTGACTGTATTATTTTTTCTCTTCCAGTTCTCCAAGGGAGCTCTTAAAGTTCTGGTAATTTTCAGTAAATGGTAGTGACTGGTTGGTTAGATTACCAGCGCACAATGCAGCCGAGTCCAGGCCACTTGCTGCAGCACGGCCAAGGAAGAACACTACAGGAAGAGGAAGTCAAGCTATGCCCGGTGGATGGCTCGGCCAGTGGAGGGGCTTGGTGCCAAGCCTGACAGCCTGAGCTCGATCCCTTAAAAGCTGTGCGGTGGAAGAAGAGAGTCCACTACTGCAAGGTGTCCTCTGACCGTCACAGGAACACTGTGGCAAAAACATACCCGCACACATGCATATACATGCAACACACACACACACACACACACACACACACACACACTAAATGTAAAGACAAGGAATATGCCAAACAAAAGATGGATATGGCGGTATAAGTCTGCAAACACAGCTCACAGGAGGACGGGGCAAGAGGATCACAAGTTCAAGTCTAGCCTGGGCTACATAGCAAGACACTGTTAAAAGCAAATCAAGCTCCCTCTCACTTTCTAATGAATTTAAGAAACACCCTAATTAGCATTCCTAATCAACAGTGACCTTACAGTCTTCTAGTCACGCAAATTGAAATGACTGTTGACTATATTAAGTTCTGTTGAAAGGCACCAGATGAATCCATGTTCTGATAAAATTGTATGTAAACATATGTCATCTATTGTATTATTTATTATACATCAAAGAATACTTTAAATGAGATTGCAGGTAACACTTCATACTTTTGTTTGTTTGTTTGTTTTGGTTTTTCGAGAGGGTTTCTCTATGTAACAGCCCTGGCTGTTCTGGATCTCGCTCTGTAGCCCAGGCTGGCCTCAAACTCACAGAGATCCACCTGCCTCTGCCTCCCGAGTACTGGGATTAAAGGTGTGGGCCACCACCGCCTGGCCATTTCACAGGTTTTAATGTGCTATTTTGACTTCTTTCATGGAATATGCTGACAAATGAATACATCATCTGTATATAAATCTTGTTTTTTATGTAAAATATTAAGTCTAGATAAAATGTATATTGTAAAAGATTAATGTAAAAGATGGCTGAGTTGACAAGGTTTCCTGGACAAGCATGAGTACCTAAATTCGACCCCAGCACCCATGTGAAAAGCTGGTGAAGTGGATCACCCTGTAATCCCAGCTCTGGGGAGGCAGAGAATGGGGATCCCTGGGGCTTGCTGGCCCGCCAGTATGGCTGAGTTCCAGGTTCAAATAATAAAGTGAGAGTGATTGAAGAAGACGTTAACACCGACCTCTTGCCTCCCTCTGTGCATACTTGTGCACATGCACACACGCACACACACACATACAAAAATTAATCTAAAAAATTATTTTTTGCATGATACATGATTCACTGATTTTTTTTTTAAGTTTGATTATGAAAAGACTAAGACTTTTGCTCCCTGGAAGAGAATGGTTAGTGATTCCCTCCCCCCCCCATACCTCTTCTATAAATCTGTCTACAGTAATACATAATTTTTCATTGAAAATTAAAATATAAACTGGGAGGTGGTGGCACACGCCTTTAATCCCAGCACTCGGGAGGCGGAGGCAGGCGGATCACTGTGAGTTCGAGGCCAGCCCAGCCTGGGCTACAGAGTGAGTTCCAGGAGAGGCTCCAAAGCTACACAGAGAAACCCTGTCTTAAAGAAGAAGAAGAAGAAGAAGAAGAAGAAGAAGAAGAAGAAGAAGAAGAAGAAGAAGAAGAAGAAGAAGAGAATTAAAATATAAAACAAAATACAGTTGCTAAGTAATAGTTGCTTGCCATGTTTCAGGGAAGGTAATCTTAAATCAAGGTCTCAAATCTGGGACATTGTTCCACGTCACACTTTTGTTCTATTGTTCCATGTCACACTGAGGACATCAGAACTGCTTGTCAACACATGCTTTATTCTGAGAGTTTTGTCTCCTGATCTGCTTTCATGGCTTCATATGATAAATTCCTTATATCACCTATATTTATTTAGTAGTAATATCAACAAATACTCAGATACAATGAACTGATTTACACTTTTCCCTGTTGCTGCTTTTAATAAATGCTGTTGGCACACATGAGTATACACAAGAATAACAAACACACTAAAACACCAACACACTCTGGACTTCAAACGAGTTACATTTTAATTTCATCACGCTGAGGAGAAGTATGTATCCATTATGCTCCATAAACTTCAAACCCACCCTTGGACTAAACAGCAATTAAGAATCGTTCCTTTGAACTTCAGAAGGGTGTAGCCATGCATTTATCCAAGATCAAGGCATAGCATTCTAAAGCAAACTAAAAGGTGCACCTTCTCCCACTTCTGAGACAGGGGACTGAGAGAACAAGAGATGCCTGGGACCTGTCAGCTTTTGAGCTCATGACTTTTCAGTCACACAAGTCAAGTCAAACATGCAAATGAATCTAGCCCCTCCCACAGGGTGGACAGGCTCACCTGAGTGAGCCCTGACTAGAGTCGTCTTGGGAAATCCCCAAATGTGGGTCACAGGACACCACGGCCAACAGTGAAGACGGCTCACACTGCCACATAAACTCTTCCAGCCAGAAAACTCCCATCAGCTCCATTCTGGTCCAAGTCAGCATCTGCCACAAGCAGCTGACCACTCCCTATTTTCAATGGTTTTATTTAAATCCCATTTCAACCTTTCAATTGTTGACTAATTCATGAATGCAGTGGATAGTTAAGGAGAGCTGTGGTATGTTTCTATATACATGTGTGATGCTCAAATCAAGTAAACCTCTCTTTTCTCAAATGTCTACCATTGATTTGTGTAAAAATTCAAAATCCTTTCTTCTAGCTTAAAAAACAAACACATAGTACATCATTATCTACTGTCAGCCTATTATGCAATAGAATACCAGAAGTTCTTTCTTCTATCTGGTTATAACTTAGGACCACCCTCCTTCCTTTCTATCTCCCCTTCTCCTGTAAATCAGATTTTTCTCTCAACAGAAGACTGGAAACATATTTCATTACCACAGTCCTGACTTTTTTTTTTAAAGAAAAAAATAAACATGGGAAGGGAGAGCATGTTCCGCATTAGAGAACCCGTAATGCAGCCCTTGAGTTCGAAAGGTGACTTTCAGATTCCTAATGAACAAAACCATGTGTCACATCAGAAGAGAGAGACAGCAGGTTCTCAGCAATTGTCGACGCAGCATTCTGAAATAAGTGTCACGCAAGGAGTGGCCTTCCACGAGGGACAGGGAGCTTTATAAGAGGTAGTCTCAGCTACAAGAAATGTCTTTGTTGGGCATCCATCCATCCCATAGCAATTATAGGTTTGTCACAGCTGATGTGTAAGCCACTGATAGACTCAGCAGGAACCATTAAGCAAATAGGTAGATGGTGACCCTGAGTGGGTGCGAATGAGGATGTTTTGAACGGAAGCATAAGCATTCTCTTCAGCCATATTGCCTGGGCTGACCACTGAGCCGCTGAGTGAGGCTATAAGACTGAAACTCACTGGAAAGGTGAGGTTGGAGACATAGATTTAGGATTCATGGACAGAACAGATGAGTGGACCTTAAAACCATGGAAGCAAGAGAGAGATTTCACAGAGGAAGACCTGGGGCTATGACATAGGTACTTAGAAATAATCAGAGAGAAGTTACCAGCAAAAGAGGCTGGCAGGGAATGGCTAGAGAACAGCAGCAGACCAGAGAATGGAATGAGACAGCGGCCAAAAGAGGGTGACTTTTCAAAGATCCAGGCTGCCGGATACCTCCGAAAGATGGAGAGTACAGGAAAGATGAGCAGTCAATGGGTTTCACGTTACAGGTGTTACCAACGACCTTGGTAAAACAGTTCCTGACAGTTTAGGGAAGGGAAGGTTGGTTAGAGGAGATTTTAGAGAGATGGAAGACAGTTTGGTAGAGATTGTAGTATGGTGGCAGCAGAAAAACTCAAGAGCATCTAGAGAGTGGTGGAGCATCTGTGGGAAGCTTTCTATTCAGAGGTGTGAGCTATCACGACATCTGTACAGGCTGGGAGGAGAGTGGTTCCTCAGTGAGGCAGCTGGCAAAACAGCCGCACTCATCTATAGGAGCCAAGTCCTTCAGAAGGCAAGGAGGGACGTACGCACTTAGATAGAGCTCAGGCATGTCTAAAGGGATGGAAGCTACGGGTACCAGTGTGAATAGACAGCACATAGAAGGAAGAGGTTTCCCATGAGCCACTGTCATCATGGGGAACGGTGCTTAGGAAAGATTGAAAAGAGAGGGTGACGTCTGATGGCGAGGCTGGTACATTTCAGGCTTAGAGCCCCTGAATATCAGTGAGGTGTGCCTGGTCTCAGAAAGAGCTAGCATATTCTTCCTAGAGGGGAGATCATTTCTCAGTTGCTGTCTTTCCAAGGGCAGTGCACACCTACGGCTGAAGTATTTATTTGTGTTCAAAAGCTAAAGGGACTGATGAAAACGGCTGCCAATGACACACTGCATCCCACCCTTCTGTGCCCCCACACTACAAGCACTATACCCACCATTTATCAAAATATTCCCAAGTGTCTAGCACTGTGCTAAATTCTTCACGGGCATTATTTGAATACCCCAACAACTAAGTGGGTAATGTATTCTATAATAATATCCCGGTTTTATTAAATAATGGACCGGGAGCTTGCACTGCTAAATTATATCAACTTTAGAGTTATCCAGGAGAAGGATGGAGAGTTAGCAATTACGAGTCAGGCCATGCTGTTGCGCACAGAGTGTAAATGGGCGTCACACCACAACTGGAAGCAATATTTGTGCCTGTAAATAGTTTGTACATATGTGAAACTGCAAACCCAAGATGTAAATGAAACAATTTGCACATCCACATGAGATGCCATAGAAAGTTAATATTCAGACAGAAAGTCAGCCCCTGTTGAACCGGGGGAACTCTGACGTCATCAGACTTGGGGCCAGACTCAACCAGAGGTGTGCTTGTAAGTTGTTTAACAACTGGCTTTTTGCAGCTGGGTGGGAAGAGGCCTGACTCATCTCAGCAGTTGCCAGTTGCCAGGGTGTAAATACTTCCATCCTGGAGTTCAAGCTATCACGTGACCTCAACCATTTCACCAAAATTCTTGGAAACGTCTTTGTGAGTCAGCTCCAGCACAGCACTAAAAGAATGCAGGATGAGCCATGAGACCACCAGGGAAGTTTTCTGGGGTATCTCGTGAAGATAAGGGGATAAGTTAGAGATTATAGAACCACTTTGCCCTGTGACACATACACCAAACCTCCTACAGGCCAAGTTAATGAAAGAAAAAAAGAAGCATCAAGTGTGAATTATAGTGATGTGAATATATTGTTGATCTTAGATTAAGGAAGAGGTATGACAGGTAATAGTATTTCAGTCCTGCTCTTTCATTCATATTACTAAGTCCTGAAAGGATTATGTAAATAAGACAACAGCTGAACGAAGTTTCAGTATACAGATTTTTCAGACTGATCGCTTCCTGTGTATAACGTGTGTGTGTGCGCATGTGTGTGAGTGTGTGTGTGTGTGTGAGTGTGAGTGTGTGTGTGTGTGTGTGTGTGTGTGTGTGTGTGTGTGTGTGTGACTCCAGGCCCATGTTCTTGAACAATAGTTGACACAGCTTTCCGGAAGAGGAGGCTGAGACACTGCTGTTGATTTAGCCAGCCATGAAAGCCATGTATAAAAACAATTCGCTCAGAGAGACTTAGCTTAATTCCATCTTAACAAAGGGCCGTTGACGGTCTAGCTCCCAGCTCAGGAGCAGTATGCTTACTAGAGAGGAACATTCACAGAGACTCGGGTGACTGGGAGGTGAATTTCGAGTTATGTTCTCCCAGTTCCGTTTATGATTCATGTTAGCACAGACACAGTTAGATTCCAGGCCTAAAACAAGCCTTCTAGGTAGAGCTGGGTTTCCTTTTAGATCAGTCCTCTAGAACTACTTCTTAATGTCAATGTCCCTGATGTAACATGAACATCACAGTATTTTTTTTCTATTTATTTATTTGTGTGTGCGGTGGGGGGAGGGGTGCAGCAGACCACAGCACACACTTGGAGGTCAGAGTACAACAGAAGAGAGTTGGTTCTCTCCTTCCACTATGTGGGCCACAGGGACTGAACTTGGCTCCTCAGACTTCGAGCAAGCGCCCTTACCTGCTGAGCTTTCTTGCTGACCAAATCCTACAGTCTTTCGTCACTTAAATTAAAAACCTAGCCAATGGTACCTCCAAATCAAGACTCCAGAAAAATATTTTTTTCTTTTTCGAGACAGGGTTTTTTGTGTTAGACATATATTAATAAAACAAACAAACAAACAAATGACATTACAAATAGCATTCTTCAAAATAGAAAGAATTAGGCCATTGGGGAATTTATGACCAAAAATTTATTCATGAACTCACTCAACATTTACTGAGTTCTTACTCTGTGCCAAATACTGTTTAGAATACTTAAAATCCGCCACTGTGTCCAAAGGAGTAGGGCTTCCCCGGCCCTTCTGTGCTCTTCAAATGTCCCCTTTGGAGTCCCACCTTGGCCTGCTCTTCGGAACCCATCCCTGTCACCTCAGAGGCAACGAAGTGATGCTCATAGTAGTGACATGCCTTCTTCTGACACAATACCTAAGCGTGTTCAGTAGAGCACAAAAAAATAACTCCTGCTAATGCAACTGGAGCAGAAAGAGCTGGAGGAGGCAGGCTTGAGAGGCGCGAGGTGGGGCTGATGTCTAAATCACGAGAAGCCTGCCTGGTGGGATAGATAGAGTGCACTTGGGACTTTCCTTGGCGGGGCATCAGGGCTTTGTAATAGGTGTTGGTGACTAGATCAGTGTCCTGGTTAGTTTTTTGGCTTTTGTTGACTTGCCACAAACTATAATCATTTTGGAAGAAGAGACCTCAGTTGAGAAAATTCCTCACCAGATTGGCTTGTGCACAAGTCTCCGGAGCATTTTCTTGATTAACAATTGATGTGAGAGAGCCCAGCCCACTTTGCACAGTGCCATCTCTAGGCATGTGGTCTGAGTTGTATAAGAAAGCAGGCTGAACAATCCATGAGGAACAAATCAGTAAGCAAGCACTCCTCCACGGTCTCTGCTTCAGTTCCTGAGTCCTGGTTCCTATTTTGGCTTCCTTTGATGAAGGACTGTGACTTGGAAGTATAAGCTGAAATAAACCCTTTCCTCCCCAAGTTGCTCTTGGTTATGGCCTTTATCACAACAAAAGAACCCTAAGACATCTAGGGTTACCGCAGTAGAAGTGATTGGACACACAAGCTGGTTGACGTTCCTAATGGCTAATAGGAAATACAAGAGTCAATTATAAATCTAATCAACTAAAAGGAAGGAATTGTCTGTAGGTGGATGGGGAAGATGCTGGGTGGAGCAGGTGGTAGAGAGGAGCCAGGATGACTGGACTCCAATATGTACCATGTTTAGTAACAGGTTGATGGCGTGTCCATGGAGGAGCTTAGATCTATTCACTTAGGAGCCATAGATGAGGTCTGTGATAAATTTGGAGGTCATCAGTCTATGGTTGGTGCAAGACTTCACGAGGTTACCAGTGAAGGAAATGTAAATAAAAGACACCAAGGAAAAGATAAGAAACCTACAACGCAGATGGAGAAATGAAGGCGGAGAACTAAGAGTATGAGATCCTGGAAGCCAAGTGAAGGAGCTGGGCTCCTCCATCAAGGAAGGAGGTGTGGCCAGCTGTGTCCATGGGCCTATCCGTGTGCCGGGTGAGGATTAACAGCCACTATAGCTTTAGTGGAGGTCATTTGCCACCCGGACAACAGGGAGGTACTGTTGGTGGAGTGGAATTTGTTGGATACAAAAGACCAGCTAAGCTTAACTTTAAGAGGAAATTCTAGAAGAGTTGGGGGCTATAATAATAGGTGAGTACTTTAAAGAATCATACAGGAAAGAGAACTGTGGAAGTGTGAGCAATGATGCTGGTGTGGTTTTTCCAAGATGGGAGATATTAGCAGAATGTCCCAGGTAAATTTTATGTACATAGCTCTTTGTAAACAGCCCTCCCTTAGCAGTTCTACTATATTCTTTACATATCTCTACCTAGGGGCTGGAGAGAGGGCTCAGAGCTTAAGAGCACTTAATGCTCTTGCACGGGTTTCAGGTTTGGTTACCCGCGCTCGTATCTGGCAACTCACAACTGCCTGTAACTTTAGTTCTGGGGGATCTGACGCCCTCTATTGGTCTCCTCAGGCACCTGCATGCATGTGGTGCACAGACATAAACTTGGGCACGCACACACACACACACATACACATTAAACAAACAAACAAACAAACAAACAAACATTTCCACCTGAAAAAACCCTGATAAGATATAAGTTCTTCAAGACTGAGATTCTGTTTTATTCAATCCGATAGGCAAATCTGAGGCATTCTTTCTACCACAGCTGAATAAATTACCAAACAATTGAGTGGCCCAAAGTAACTCAACTCTGTAAATCAGAAGCCTCACACAGGTTCACCCAGCTGAATTCATAGTGTGGTAAAGTGTTCGAGTTTTCCCAATTTCTGAAGGTAGGCTCACATTCCTTAGCTTAATTAAGGTCCCTCCTGTCCTCGAAATCAGCTCAGGGTGCCTCTCCACTGTCGTGCCTCCCTCGGGTTCTGAACTCAACCATAAAGGTTCTGTTTCAGGGAAGTGTGATCAGAATGGGACCACCTGGATTCTCTAAGAATCTCGCCACACCAAGGTCTCAGGTTTAGTCACATTTAGAAAGGCTTTTTGTTGTTGTTGTTTTATTTTGTTTTGTCACGTAAGGCCACTTCTTCCTAGGTGGGTCACCAATCTGCCTATCATATGCAATGACTGATATATAAATGCTTGGAACACAAATCCTATATGGTTTTCATGACATTTGTAAGTGTTTTTTCCCAGCTGGGAAAGGCATGAAGCCAGCACATGACAAACGTCCGTTTAACTGCCGAAGACAAACCTAGTCTTCCATGCGAACTGCTATAGCAGAAACCTCTTCTTGAGCTCGGCAGACAATGCCTGACCCAAACGGGGCTCTTTCTCTGGGAACACAGTCCGTCTTCCCTTCCTGTCCAGCTTCTGCATCGGACTCTTTAACACAGCTCTTCCCTCAAGCACCCAGTGGGCTCATGCCACATGCCACGTGAAACTGTTCATGACATCCCCACCAGAAGAACGGGTATTTTTTTTTTAACTTTTAAGTAATTTGAGGGTTAGTGAGATGGCTCTGTGGGTGAAGGTGCTGGCTGCCAAGCCTGACTACCTGAGTTCGATCCCTGGGGCCCACAGCTGGAAGGGTAAAAGGGATAGCCACAAGTTGTCCCCCAACCTCCACACTCATACCATGTGTTCTCCCTTCCACAGATGAGTAAATCAATAAATGGGTAACACATGTGTTTAGTTTGAATATGTAATACATACATTGAAAAGCAAGCTGGCCTTCAAAGTTTATTTCTTTGGCTTTTGTTTTGGGGGAGAAGGGGCTATAATCTAACAGAAATGCTCTGCATGTGCATTTTTTTTACATATAAAAATAGAATCATCCTTTTAAAAGCTTTTCTGTACCTATCTTTTTACTTAGCAACACTGATATTTTCAACAGCTGCTTTGTGTGCTGTTAAGGGAGCTACAGTGATGATTAAACCTTCATGAAAAGGGTCTTATGTTGGAGGCTCCAATGAGGTAGAATTTTAGGCAGAGAGCATAGGACCGGGTCTGGGTGTGGGTAAACAAATGGAGATGGGTACTTGACAGCCCAGAAATGTGTCAACAAAATGGCTAGAGGGAACCGCCTGGGGGGAACTGGAAAAAACTCAGGTGCCAGAGGAGGGAATCTGAGCCCAGAAGAGCAGAAGAGATGGGCACCTGGAGAACTCTCGGCTGCCTTGCATGTCCTACCCAGAGGCATTTGGCTCTCCTGGGGACACCTCCTCGGTGACAGGTGCTTCCTCAGTCAGCTCAGGGCCTGTGCAGCACATTCCAAGGCTTTTGCTCACATCCAGCCCCCTCAGCTGTCATCTGAAGCCTTTGCCTTTCCAAGCTCTCTCCTCCCCAGGCACAGGTCACCTCAACCTCTTGGACCTCCGGCTGCCTCTCTGGACTTTCTTCACTCATTTTTCTGGATCTCTGCTACGTGAGCTAGCTACAGCTGCCATAAATGATTCCACAAGCAATGTGCTAAACAAAGACTGTCTCCAAGACCAAAGGTCTGAAATTCAGGTGTTGGCAAAGCTGCATTCCCCCTGCAAGCTACAGGAGAGACTCCTCCAAGGCCTCCCACAGTCTCGGCTGTTCCCCAGCCCTTCTGTGTAGATGCATTGCTTGGCTCCGGCCTCGGCAGGGTCATCCCTTGCCTGCCTTCTCCCTGTAGGTCTCCAAACACTCACTTTTCTAAACACACCTGCACCTCTCCTCATTAAGACACCAGAGTGAGGTATGGACTCACCCTACTCAAGTATGACCTCACCCTAACTATATCCACAATGACCTTGTTTGCACACAAGAGCACATTTACAGGTTGCAAGGCTTATTAGTTACATCCACAGTGACCCTGTTTTCACACAAGGGCATGCACATTCACAGGTTCCAAGTGTTAGGACCAAACATATTTTTGTGTGTGCATGTGTCTGTGTGTGTGCGCGCACGCATGTGCATGCTCTCTTATGCGTGTGTACCTGATGATAGAGGCCAGTTGACAACCTCAAGTGTGGTTCCTCAGGAACTACCCACTTTGTTTCTTGAGAGCTAAGCTGGCAGACAAGGAGCCCTTAGACTTGTCCTGCCTCTGCCTCCACTGTCCTGGGATTACAGGTGAACCACCTTGCCTAGCTTTTGTTTTTAAAACAAGGGCTCGAGGAACAAGCTCAGGTCCTCCTGCTCACAGCGGAAACATTTGATCAACTGAGCTCTCTCCAGCCCTGGACATATTTTTAGGGGACAATTTTTAGAAGGGACTAGTGGTCTACAAAGTAAAGTAAGGCTCCCTGGAGTCACTAAGACAATCATTTGAGGAAAGGGAAGAAAATACCAAAAATATGTATTTTTACTTAATTTTTTTCCTAAGGAAGAGAAATAAATTCAGTTTTATTACTATTTAATGTGTGGATTGATACTGATGACTGCCTCATGGTTACTTGTTAGAGCCCCATGACACAATCCATGAAGAAATGGGGTCTGAGGGGACATCAGGCTCTCCTAAAAATGCCAGAACCAGAATGTGGGGTTGTACTTTGTTTCACAAAATCACTAATTTTCCAATTTCATTAGTCTTTTTTTTTTTTAAATGTTGACAAACAACAAGAGGTATTCTACTGTGAGGTATGTACATGACCTAAGACCAATTAAAAGGCTGTAGTCCTGGTTAAAGGTTACCTCACAGGAACTCAAGAGGAGGCAGGCTTAGGAGATTCTGAGGTGTAATTGATAGACTCTGATGGCCTACATGCTGTGTTAACTTGACACAGCCTAGAATCGCCAGAGAAGAGAGCCTCAACTGAGGAATTATCTAGATCAGGTTGGCCTCTTGGTATGTCTGCGGAAGACTGTCTTGATTGTTGATTGATATAAGAAGACCAGACCATTGTGGGTGTCGTCATTCCCTAGGCAGGGGTTCCTGAACAGTATAAGTGAGGATAAAGCTTTCTGAGAGCTGCATTTACTCACTTTACCCTTGACGGTGGATGTGACACTTTACACTCCTGCCTTGATTTCCCTGTGATAATGAACTATAACTTAAAACTGTAAGGCAAACAAGCCCTTTCTCCTCAAGTTGTTTGCTGTCAGGATATTTTACCACAGCAACAGAAATGAAATTACGACAGCCCATTCAGATGTAGTAGTGAGAGATGATAAGTTGAGTCTGACTTCCCAGTAATACATGAAGGAATAATTTCATGGGGTTTTTGTTCTTATTGTTACAGCACCAGGGATAGTAGCCAAGCTCTCACACAGGCAGGGCAAGTTCCCTACTACTAAACTACACCCCTCACGATAATGTTCTTTGACTAAAAGTGGACACTCACAGAGCAATGTGTTTGTCGGATAGGAAAGGTCTTGTTTGGGCTGTTAGACTAGAACCTGAGCTACATCCAGCATCCAGGAAGATGTGTGGATCTGGAGCTGAAGATAAAGGATTGGCTATCAGCAGAAGGGATGGCAGGCCACAGGAATGCACAGGCAAGCCCAGGAAGTATGCAGAGGACACAGTCTAGGACAGAGGCTTGAGAGCAGCAGAGAGAGGAAGAAAGAAAATCAACAGCTCCAAGGGCGTGGAGGCCAAAGGGCAGCTAACACTAAGGGCAAGCGATCTGGACAGAAGTCAATGGTCACCTTCCTTCTGACAGTCTCACACAGCTCTGCCCCTCCACATGCCCCGGGGAACTTTTCAGCCAGTCCCCTGCTGGCTCTTCAGTGGGAGAGCAGAGGGAGGCACTGTTCACAGTGTGCAGGCTTGATTACAACTATTTGGGATATCTATTTGTTCTGTTTTAAGTTACATTTATTTATTTGTTTGCTTGTTTATTGTGTATGCATATGTGCACTTGAAAGACAGACATGGGGGGGAGAGAGAGACTGGTGTGGAAGTTATTATAACTTTCAAGGGAAGAGCACCCACACTCCTGTAAGTAACCCTCACCTATGCTCTGTAGGAAGCCCAATAAACGTATGTGGATGTCAGAGGCCAGCTGTGGGACCGAATTCTCTCCTTGTACTACTGGGGGGTTCCCAGGGTTGTAAATCTCTTAGCTACTGCTTCAGCGCCATGCCTGTCTGCTTGCCACCATGATGATCATGGACTAACCTTCTAAAACTGTAGTTAATCCCCCACTTAAATGCCTTCTTTTATGAGTTGCCTTGGCCGTGGTGTCTCTTCATAGCAAGAGAATGAAAAGTAAGATGTGGTAGTATGCAGGCTGAAAGTTAATGTCACTTAATCTCATTTCTCCACTACTATGGTTTGTCTCCCCAAAGCTGCGTGTGCTGGCAGCTTGGCCCCCAGTACGTTAGTGCCAAGGGAAGCTTGGCCCCAGTGTGGTGTTGAAGTAAGAGAACCTTTAAAAGGTCAGGACTGGTCAGACATGACTGAGTCTTTAAGGTTAATCCTGGCTCTTTCCCTGGCTCATGAGTGTGGGCTGTAAGAAGAGAACCTGACACCACCCCACATCTCTCTTGCTTCCTTCCTGGTGTACACGCCGTCTTTGTGAATAGCCATTTCCTTTCTCTTTCTTTACCACGTCGTGACAACCAAGAAAGCATTCACCATGTTGGAGCCGCTCGGCTGAAACCTTGTGGTTATAAGGTCTTTGTTTCTTGCCCAGCATCAGATGCTCTGTTACAACCACACAAGACAAAAACAGAAGGCATTCTTATTGAAAGCCTTGATATCTTTTGTTCATACCTGTGGAAACAGAGTGATCACTGCCTTTGGTGTGGATGTTATTATGTAATGAATTTCTAATCATATAAGAAGATCTAAAACAGTGACATGTAGAGATGATTCAGGCATGTTTAAAGTGTTAAGGTGAAAGGCCATCCTAGCTAATGGGTTTATTCTGAAGTAACTCTTTTTTTTTTAAAGATTGTTTATTTTATTTTATGTGTCTATGAATGTTTTGCCTACATGCAAATATGTGCCACATGCATGCAGTGTCCTCGGAGACCAGAAGAGGGCATAGAATACTCCTGGAACTGGAGTTAAAGATGTTTGTGAACCATCATGTGGGTGCTGGGAACTGAAGCTGGGTTCTCTGCCAGAGCAGTAGATAAATTCAATTAAAAATTTTAAAAGGAGGGTTTCATTCTATAAATGTCTTCCTTCATGCACTCAGTGATTCTCAGAGCATCTTCCAGATGCTGGAAAAAGTGCTCAAGTCTTAGCAATATTTCAGACTCACAATCCGACACCTCTCCTCTGGAAACTTTCCAGTTTGAGGGCATGGTAAACTTTCTTTTCACGACCTGTCATGAGTGACTGTCCTCTGAGACAAGCAACCACCATCTTGGGGAGTTCCGCGGTACCCCTTTCAAAAGGATCATCCCAGCCGGTCTGGATGACTCTTTATATCCCCTCATTGGGGTGAGAGGGTCATGAGACCCCCATCTGAGTGTACAGCCACTTCCTACCCATGGCACAGCCAGCTCTGCCTTAACAGTGTGTGGCCACAAGAAGGAAGAGACTGGAGTATGTAGGCTGGGAAGACTGGGGGGTTGGGAGGGCTCCATCTATAAAGTATGGGGAAACCATCATCCCTGCTGGGTAAAGGCTTTCAGGGTGGGGATGGTTAGGGAGGAGCACCCACACTCCTGTAAGTAACCCCTCACCTATGCTCTGTAAGGAAGCTCAACAGATCACTGGTTCCCCAGAGTTAATGTGGCAGAATAGTGTCTTGGTTTGCTACTGAGACCTTAGGAGAAGGGGTAGATGCCACTCCTGTCTCCCCTTAGGAAGGAATTTTAGCAACACTACCCATAGCAGTTAGTGTCCACTCAACTCATTTGGAATTAATCTCCTTTTCTCTCTTCCACTCCATACCATAATAGAGGTACTCCACTAGATTTTGTTAAACTTGATAAATGTGTATTTTAAAGGCACTGCTAGGTGTCTATAACTAGATCCTGAGATGCGGAGGGGAGCCATTCCACTAGCTCTTCATAGCGCCCCAGGGTCTAGTGCTACATATTGCACATGGCTAGTGCTTGGTGCTCAGTTATGGTCCCTAACTGATCACTCCATTGGCACTGAATGTACAAACACACAGAAGTGGGCTGGGAGTGGTGATTCACCCCTACAGTCCCAGTACTCAGGAGGCCAAGTGTACAAACACACAGAAGTGGGTTGGGAGTGGTGATTCACCCCTACA
>CABHPH010132344.1:0-10164 GCA_902168325.1 Peromyscus nudipes | reverse complement strand
TAGCCCTGCCCTGAGAGCTTCCTGGCCAGCTGGGGAAAATGAGGTATTAATAGATGAAAACACAGAACTACAAATTCAAACTCAAAAGGAGGAAGGTCAGGGCTGGAGCCATGACTGTGGGTAAAGTGTTTGCCACACAAGTATGAAGGAGGCCCGAGTTGAAGTCGTCCTAACTCACAAAGCCCAGCTCAGGAGCACACCTCTGTAGTGTCAGGATTCCCACAGTGAGATACAAGGAACCCTGATATCTGCAAAGGTGAACACCAAAAAGACCTCACCTCACGAAAGGTGTGAGGTCTGAGACCCTAGACTGTCCCCTGACCTCCACACTATGCCTTGGTGAACGATTTCTGGGTGCCAATGAGAGGGCGACCAGACACAGTGTGGGGAAGAGAGGCACACTGTTGATTTCCCGGTGTGAGCCAGCTCCCCAACACCACCAGCATTAGGTTGGTAACCAACTGTTCCCCAAAGAGGTTGAAGGCCTGAGTCTGTGTGCTATCAACTGACACCTTCACTTCTGGTTACAATGTCGAGGCCACTGCTGTGCTTCATCTCGTGGCCACTGGTGGTTCTGGCACAGGAAGACTGGCTGTCGACAGAGCGAAATGCGTTTATTGTCATTCAACATCGGGACTCGAACTGCACTCTTCAGAGGGCCACCATGACCTTTCCTGATGTGAGGGACAGTGAACAGAAAGGAAGCAGCAGAGGCTAACCCCAAATAACAGCTTGCTGCAGAGTATGAAGGTCTAGGGCACAGGTAGGGTATGGTAAACTCTGAAACCTACAAACCATTTAGTTCAGAAGACACTGCTAGAGAATCTCCTTTAAATTATGTGTGTGTGTGTGTGTGTGTGTGTGTGTGTGTGTGTGTGTGTGTGTTTTGCCTACATATATGTCTGTACACCATGTGTGTATCTGCTGCCCGTGGAGGTCAAAGAGGACCGAGGATTCCCTGGAACTGGTGAGCTGCCATGTGGGTGCTGGGACTCAAACCCCGGTCCTCTGGAAGATGATCCAGTGCTCCTGTCTAGCTCCACAGCAGCACTCCACTGAAGGAGGTAACAGAAAAGGAAAGCTGCTGAGCCGCCTGACCAGGAGAGCTGCTTAGATAGGCAAAGCACACCAAACCACTGGAGGATGTCTTGACTCAAAACAGAGCCACTCACGGCACAGAATTCCAGAAGCATGTTACATAACAAGGTACATAGTCTGGCTTGATTCTATAAAAAAAAAAACCAGCAAGCAGGCAAGCACACCAATACACATGTGCACGGAAAAATCACCGGGGGCAAAAATTCAAAAGCTTAGACTGTCTGGGTCTGGAGTGGAGGAATGATGGGAGTCTCCACTTCCTCCTCTGCGTCTTTGACGTGCCTCGACTTTTCTATAAGATTTTTATTGCTATAAAACAGTAAAGAGTTAGGTTTGTTTTGTTTCATTTTGTTTTGCGGTGCTGAGGATCAAACCCAAGGCCTTGCACATGTTACTTACAGCCCTCAGCCAGACATTTACTTATTTCTGTATTTATTTGCACAGCACTCATGTGGAGGTCAGAGGACAACTTGAATGCATCAGTTTTTCACTGTGCATTCCAGGGATTGAACTCAGGTGATCAGGTTTGGTGACAAACACCTTTACCCATCGAGCTATCTCACTGGGTTTCACTATGTGGCCCTGGCTGGCCTGGAACTCACGCTGTAGACCAGGCTGTACTTGAACTCTCAGAGATCTGCCTGCCTCTGCCTCCCCAGGGCTGGGATTAATCTGGGTATTTAATGGCTAAGAAGACTAAGTAGGAAGAAAGACTCAATGAGGTAAAACCTTGGAAAGACACCCCCTGGAGGGGGCAATCTAGAAGCGCAGATGTCTACAACCTCCCATGTCCCCCAAAGATGGTAAGTCAAGTGTGTCCCCTGAGCCACACAATTCCTCTATACCTATGCATAAGGATACTCGTGTGCAGCACACACAACTCATGCCTCCACGCCATCCCCTTCCCCTCCTTCAGCAGGCTATCCATTTCAGCCTCATCTCCCACTCTGCCCCAGCCCATAGGGGACAGAGCAGGTGAGGTCAGCCAAGGAGGCCTGGCTACCCTCCACATGTACACAGCTTATCAGGAACTTCACCAACAGCACCTCACACAACCAGCTAACACCACTTTACAGGGAGGAAACTGAAGTGCAGGGTCACCCAGCAACCCGGGGCCTCGAGTTGAGAATGCAGCCCCACTGTCTGCAGGTGCTTAGTAGGCTTGCCCAGAAATTGGACTTGCCCCTCACCAACTGCAGCCATGACATGAGCAATAATGCAGAATAATAAGTTCCTGTCAGCCTTTCACTTAGATTTAGGCTGAAAGTGAAATGCACCGCCAGTCCCAATTTGAGAATATATAAATATGAATATTTAATCACTAAAAAAAAAAGTAAGAAAAAGGAAAGGGGGAAGGGAGACAAACCCTCAGCTCAGCCCTCATTCAGTGAAGTAGAGATAAAAAGTGAACCTCCCCCAACACACGGTGCTTTAATGAAAGCACCAAGCCGATCTTCACTCCCACCCACCCCAGCCCACTTCGTTTAAATTTAGGCAACCACCAGGCACACTGTACCCAACCGCATTCTCTCAGATGAAGTCATGAAGTCCTCAGCTGCTGCGCCCACACCTGTGTGAAGGAAACCGGGGCAGGCCGGGCACACGGGGCCAGCCTCCTGGGGCTAAAGGGAAGACTTTTTTGGGGGGTGGGCACAGTCAGCTCTGTGACCTGGTTCAGCCTTGTGGAGTTGTGTGACCTTGTCACAGCCAACTTTCCCCCTCTGGGTCTCCACCACCCCTCTATCACAGGGATGGACAAGTCCTTCAAAATGCACAGCTCAAGGGCACCTAGGCCTCCAGCAGCCTGACTGGATGACCCTCACTCAGTGGTACGGAAGGACAGTGGCCCAAGAGCTGGGTAGCTGCGGCTGCACGAGATGGCGAGACCATGGGCTGTCTGCCCTCAGCTCTGGTTCTGCATCACTCTGCAGTCTGTGCCTGGTTGACAGCCTGAGGGAGACAGGGTTAAGGTAGGCCCTGCAGCTTACAGAAGGTTCACAGCTAGGTCCCGCTCAACCGGCCTTGAGCCCTCGGTCCCCTCCTTCTGAGCAATGACACCTGAGGTTGTCTTCTGGTCTCCACGCACATAAGCACACACAAACACATGAGCACACGCACGTTCATACATGTATTGATTGTTTTCTGTCATTTTCCCTCTTGGGGATGTGGACTTAACAATTAGTCAGCCTTTGATTATTTTTTTTTTCTTTAGACCGAAGTCTTGGTGCAGGCTGGACTCAAACTCACAATCCTCCTGTCTCTGCCTCCCTGCACCTCTTTTAGTTGTTTATTTGGTTTTTTATTTTGTTTGAGACAGTCTGGTACAGCCCAGGATAGCCTTGAATTCACTGTGTAGCCAAGGCTGGCCTTGAACTCTTGATCTCCCTACCTCTACCTCTAAAGTGCTGTAGTTACAGCTACGTACCCAACACACTCAGCTCCCACACCTGATGTTTTAAGTGTGACCCCATCAGAGAGAAGGGACAGTAACAATCTCCCCAGTCACCTGGACAAAGCTGAGGCATGGCAGATGTTGAGATCTAGCTGGACTTCCCAGCCCCCCAGGTGGAGTCCCCTTCCTGTCAGGCAGGAGAGTGTCAGTGCCCAACCTCTCAAACACAGGCACAGAACACCCTGGCAGAAAGAGAATAAAATGAATCTGCAAAACTCACAGAGAACCCCAGCTTCAAAGGTGAGGGCCAGGAAGCTACTCGATGCTCCTTGAGACCCCAGGCTTGACTGTGCTGCTCAGCCAGTGTGCGGTTCCAACCTCTGAAGCCAATGGACCTTGTCCCCCTCCCACCTTCCAAGCAGACTGCTCCCAGAACTGTGCTCTAAGGACTCCACAAGAATCCAACAGAAAGCCACAAAGAGCCAGAGAAAGCAAGGTTTTAGGGACAGAAGAAAGCAACCAGGTGCTTAGATGCTAGACCACCCAGACTTCCCTCACGCTGACTCTAACTGGATAACTAGAACCTGAGAGCACACACAGGCTCACACACACACTCACACTCTACACACATGGCCATCAAAGCCCCAAATGCTGACCCTCCAAAGGCAGAATGTTCAAAGCAAATAAAAATGAGATACAAGCCGGGTGGTGGTGACACATCTTTAATCCCAGCACTCCGGAGGCAGAGGCAGGCAGATCTCTGTGAGTTCAAGGCCAGTCTGGTCTACAGAGCTAGTTCCAAGACAGCTAGGGCTACACAGAAAAACCCTGTCTTGAAAAACAAAACAAAACAAAAAGAGACACAAACACTACACTAAATTACCCAGGCTACATCCCCAAGAGGAGAAAATGATAGAAAATACTAAATTTACTGCTTATTAATGTGTATTCTCATGGGTTTGCATGTGCACGCTGTGTGTAGCCCAAAGGGCAGCCTCAGATGCCGCTCCTCGGGAGCTATCCACCTTGATTTCTGAGATGGGAGCTCTCACTGGTTGGTTAGGCTAAGCTGGCTGACCACCCCAGGATCCTTCTGTCTCCACTTCTTGGTGCTCGTATTAAAGCATACACCACCATGCCCCGCTTTTTAGATGGGTGCTGGGTCTCGAACTCAAGGCCTCATGCTTGCACGGCAAACACTTGACCGACAGAGCCATCTCTCCAGCCCCAGGAAAGAATAAATACTTCTGACGGAAGGCCAAAGGACAGTTGACATATATAGTATCGAAAATAATGAACACTGGGTCCTGTCCCTTAATAGTTATGTGACCTCAGCCCCTCTGCGTTTCCTCATTTGCAAGTGAGTGTCATCCGAGAGTATATAATTTGAAATCCACTCATTACTCTGCATAATGAAACCACAAATTGATTTCCTCAGAAGCCAGGGACGACCGGAGGAGAATTTTAAGTTCTTTAAGAACTGGAAAGACCCAGATCTTGGAAGAAGATTCCGGCAACAGAAGAGGCACAAACACGTGGGTCCTTGTTCTTCTCCGGGCCCCCTGTGGCCGGAGTGTGGCCCTGGAGCCCCTCAGGCCACCTTGCAGACAGCAAGAGCTACTGAAAAGCTCCAGGCACTGGCTTTATGTTTGTGTGTGGTTTTTTTGGGTTTTTTTTTGGGGGGGGGGGTTTTTTTTTTTTTTGTTTTTGGTTTTTTTTTTGTGTGTGCTAGAATCACAGGCCCCAATCTAGCGAACAGATAAAAGACTCGATGCTCTTGGAGTCTAAGATTAACCAAACTGCAGGAGAAGCCGCACACTAAATTTACACCCCAATGAAGAAGGAGGGAGAAGAAGGAGGTGGAGGACATCTCTGGGGGAGAATGATGACAAGAAATTAGATACATAACAGGCTAGGACCTCATGGGGATGATGCTTCACTGTAGTTACAAAGCTGATAGCCTGGGACAGGGTTCCACAGGACGGTCCTTGTCAGAGGCACCGTGCAGTTGGACTATAGACAGATATAGAGATAGATAACTACTGTGACGTCATTATCAAATGCTTGGGAGATTCAAACACACACACTGCCACTTTACCCACCTGATTCAGCCCTCAGGCCCAAAGCTCTGGAGGTGCAGGCTACAGCCTGGGATGAGGAAGCATGACTTCCCACACGGCCGCCACCCTCCTCTCACTCCTTAGACTTCACGGACTGCCTTCCTTCCTTCCTTCTTTCCTTCCTGCTGGGAATCACACCTAGGGCCTGGTACGAGCTAGGGAAGCTCTCTATCCCCGAGCTAGACCTCCAGGTCAACAGCATTCCCTTGTCCAATAGAAAACTCCACTGCACTCAAGAAATAGCAACCCAGCCAGTTCCCCCAGCTCAAGAGCTTAGTCTCCACTAGAAAGGCATTAACCACCACTCAAGCAAAGCCTGTTGCTTCCCTGTTTGTGCAGGCCATGGGTCAGAAGATACCTGTTTCTCTGATAGCTCAGACAACAAGCACCATGCCAGCATTGGCATCTGGAGGGTCCTCCAGAAAGAGTAACAAAAATGGTAACATTCCTTCACTCACTGAAGAAAGCTGGAGCAACCTACAACAGCACAGTACATCACCAGCAAGCCCTCTAGTCAGAAGCCAGCTCGACTCTGCAGCCGGAATCTATTATTTAAGCTAACACTTCGCATTCCCAACTCCCCAAGAGAAGGGATGTTCACAGCAGGAAGAACAAGAGCCCTCGGGTCCTGAATTCAAATCCTAGCTCAGCACTAGCTAGCTGCCTGCCTCCGGTTAGGCCAAGCCTGCCCATTGGATAAATGTGCACAGCACTCCCCAAGTTCCAGCCCCTCCGAATCCCACTCTTCTGCTCCAGTCCTAACCCTCACAGGAAGCAGGACCAAGCATTTTGCAAACTGATGGAATGCCACTCAAATCCAGGTCGGAATCACCTGTTTGTACAGTGAACTGCTGACTGAGCATCCCTTACCTCAGAGATACGGTTAGGACAAGATACGTTTGAGTTCTCCAAGCTCTTCAGATGCTGGAACTTCACAGACTTAACCAATGTAATATCCCTAACTCCCAAAGAACCCTAATATCCAAAATGTTCTGACCTCCAAGCCTTCATCATCACTGAGAAGGTTTTGGGTTTTGCGATGTTACGATCTCTGGTTTTTGGTTAAACACACCCACCTGGGACTAAGGAATCGAGAGTATGGCCATAACGAGCTCCTGGTCCCCATCTCCCCAATGCCAAGTCACAGCTTTCCCAGCACTAAATTCTATTTCATCTCTAAACCTCAGCCCCTAGACACAGCCACTAAACAAGCAAAAGGCTCACAGGATAAAATCAAAGCACCTGCTGACGACAGAATCCTGAAGATTCCTCAGCTACCTGTCAGAGCGGATCAATTCAGTGAGTTCACAGGACACGAGGTCCACATGTGGAAATCAGTAGAGTTTCTACAAACGTTCAAGACTGTGTGAAAAGAGAAACCAGAAAACAATCCCATTTTAAGTGTTACTTAAAAAATTCTTGGGAATAAATGTAACCACACACATGAAAGACTTATATACTGGAAACTGTAAAACATGGTTGAAAATCTAAACAAATAGAAAGATATCCCATGCTCATGGATTAGAAGAATAACTACCGGGGCCAGTGAGATGTCTCAGGGGGTAAAGGTGCCAAGCCTGACAGCCTGAGTTTATCCCCAGGACCCACATAGTAGGAGGGAACTGACTCCAGCACGTCCTCCAGCCTCCACATGTGCACCCCCTCGTCCCTACAAAATAAATAAATGACAGGTGATAAAATTTTTTTCTTTTTTTCTTCTTATTCTTTTTTTAAAGATTTATTTATTTATTTATTTGTTTGTTTATTTATTTATTTATTTATTTATTTATTTATTTATTTATTTATTTATTGTGCATGCAGTATCCTGCTGGTATGTATGCCTGCAGGCCAGAAGAGGGCACCAGATCTCATTACAGATGGTTGTGGGCCACCATGTGGTTGCAGGGAATTGAACTCAGGACCTCTGGAGGAGCAGCCAGTGCTCTTAACCTCTGAGCCACCTCTCCAGCCCCGATAAAATTTTTATAAGAATTAATATTGTTAGCTGGGCAGTGGTGGCGCACACCTTTAATCCCGGCACCCAGGAGGTAGAGCCAGGCAGATCTCTGTGAGTTCGAGGCCAGCCTGGGCTACAGAGCGAGATCCAGGAAAGGCTCCAAAACTACACAGAGAAACCCTGTCTCGAAAAACAAAACAAAACAAAACAAAGAATTAATATTGTTAAAAAAAAATCTCTGTACAGTGGGATGGAGAGACAGTTCAGTGTTAGGAGCACTGGCTGCTCTTCCAGAGGACCCAGGTTCAATTCCCAGGGCCCACATGGCAGCTCACACTTGTCTGTAACTCCACTTCCAGGGGATCTGACACCCTCAAACAGACATACAATCACGCAAAACACCAATGCATATAAATAAATAAATCATTTTTTTAAAAGAAGTTTATACTCTGGTTTCTCTTCAGATCATATAAATCTTTTGCCTTTTAAAAAGAAGTCTGTGCTGAGCCAGACATGATAAGCACACCTATAGTAGCAGAGCTCAGAAAGCTGAAGGTGCTCCTGAGTCTAAGAGTTCGAGACCAGCCTGGATGGCAAAGTAAAACTACCTTAAAAAAAAAAAAAAAGAAAGAAAGAAAAAAGAAAAGCAAAGCATACCGCTTATTGTGAGCAATGCGATCTCTATAAAAATTCCAATATCATTCTCCATAGAAATTCTAAAATTCACATGGAACCACAAAGATATCACATAGCCAACATGATCACTGAATTTCAAACTATATTATAAAGCCATAGTAATCCAAACAGCATGGTACCAGCATCAAAATGGACACACTGCCTAATGGCAACAGGAAGACCAGAAATAAAGTCGGCATCCACAGTCAGCTGATCATCCACAAAGACGCCAAGGACGCACAACAGGGAAACAATAATGTCACATAGAGAAAGATAATTTCACTTAACAAATGAATGAAGACCTTGGAGAAAGAGGAGAGGAGGAAGGGGAAGAAGAGAAAGGAGGAGGAGGAAGAGAAAGGAGGAAGAGGGACAGGCGGAAGGAGGAAGTGGAGGAGGGGGAAGGAGGAAGAGGGCCTCGGTGAGAACAGGAAGTGGAAGAAGTGTGAGTGGTAGTGACCCCACTCCCTCCAGTGTGGCCACCAGTCGGTCCCACCCCAGTCCCGTGAGCCTCAGCGTCCGCCCCCCGTCAGACTCACCACCCAGAAGTCCTGTGTTTTCCAAAGCCAGTCACTTTCGGGTGGTTCTGTTGTTTATGGGAGGTTGTCTTTTTTTTTCTTTTTTTTTTTAATCCAGAGGAAGAGAAATGAAACAGAATGTGTAGAATTTTTAAAAATAAAACGAGAATGAAGAGGAAGTGGGTCCCTCTCAAAGGTTTCTCATTAAGCCAACAGTTAGATTTTAGTAACCAGCGTTCACTGAGGTATCCATCCCCAGACAATCAAAGAGAAAGCATAGGGGCCACCCTCTCCTCACTACCAAAACGGGGCTGGGTGAGCGGGGTGTGCTCAGGGGCCTGAGCCCACCGGGCTGAGACCAGACAAGATGGTGTCGGCCCATAACCAGGAAGGAACCACACCTTCTGAACGGCCATGGCATGAAGGTTCTTGGCTAACACACTGGGACACAGTGGTAGACAACTCTAAGAGCCTGGGGCAGGAGAATCGCCACAAGTTCCAGACCAGCTAGGACTATATAGTAAGACACTGTCTCAAAAATACACACAAAAAATGTGGACATGGTTCAGTGGGTAGAGTGTGCTGAGCAAGTGTGAGGACTGGAGTTCTGATCCCAAAACCCACATAAAAAGCTGGGTGGGTGTGATGGCCCAGCATGTGATGCAGGAGGTAGACAGGGGGTGCCCAGAGCAATCTGGCTAGCCACACTAGCTGGCACTGGGAGCTCAGGGTTCAGCAAGAGACTGCCCCCTCCCCCAGTGTATCCAGTGGAGAATGATGAAGAAAGTCACCTGACACTCACCTTGGGCCTCCACATACATGTACACATGTGCATGCACACACACACACACACACACACACACACACCACGTACACATACATAAGCAGAACATGCAACTGCATACATAAACCACAGGGACCCACAGTTTTAGAGAGGTTTTTCTCTTCTACTGGGAATTGAACCCAGGGTCTCAAGTATAAAAGGCAAGCCTCCTAGCCCTGAAATACATCCCCAGCCACACGGCGGGCGGGTGGGGGAGCTGCTAAATCACCCTGGCCTTGAGCTCTCTCCGTAACCCAAACAAGCCTTGAACTTGACATCTCGCCTCAGCTTCGGTGTAGCCAGACCACAGGTTCAGGTTGGTGTGGCCTTGCCAGGCCTAATAATGGGGTGAACTGAAAAGAACTTCCCAGAACGTGAAGGAATGAAGGGGAGCACGGAGGAAGGGAGAACTCCAGGGGTACTGAGCTTAGGATTAGGGCTCTGCGACATGTCAGGTAGTGACAGAGGGATTTGGAGACAGAGGCCACTTCCCATCCTGACGTCTGATTCTCACCGGGTCCCTACAGTCAGACAGGACGGTGACCACTGATGGGGACCCTTTCCATCCCTCAACGCAGCCC
>CABHPH010132343.1:19535-35901 GCA_902168325.1 Peromyscus nudipes | reverse complement strand
GACTGTCACCTAGTGCCCCAAATTAAAAGCGTTTGCTTCTAACTGAGGCTTAACCTTGAATCAGTTAGGACCCGAAAGGGAAGCTCTGGCTTCCTATACGTCATCTATGAAAACGGTCAATCCTGGGGATGGAGGACAAGCACACAGCACTGGAGTGACTGGCCCCTTCGGCTTCCCTGGGCACCTCTTACGGGGCCCGACCTAGGCCACAGCTTCAGAGCCTCTTGTGGGCCCCGACCTTCCTCCCAGGTTGTAGGTTCTTAGAGGCCTGACAGAATCTGTCTCAAATCTGTTTCCCCTTTGCACTTAGGGGAAGGTAGCCAGCACTCACACCAGAAAAAGCAGGCTTCGTGGGTCTGAGGTTAACCCCTCCACAACATTTAGGAGCAAGCCAGTTTCACTAAGTTTTCCAACTACTTTCTCCTGGGGAGGAATAGGTACTTCAGAGAATGTGGCTTCCAGCCATTCTGTTGCATGGAATGTTCTGGCACATGACTTGAAAACATCCTGAATGCAAATATTTACAAGACCAGCCTGTTTTCAATCAACACTCCCATTAATTACACTCATCAGATGGCTCAGCTGTCAATTAGGCATTCCCCCACACGCTTCCTTTGTGCTACTTTCTGTGCACAGACTTCATGTGTGCTTAATGCTTTCAGATTTACCTGGGAGTAAGAAGAGTAAATTTACTGATGAGAAAGGAGGCATCCCCGTGCACAGTCACCGTGATCTATAAGGGTAAAATCCAGTGCTAACTCACAGCGACTGCTACGTACACACAGGATGAGTACACGATGGATGGCAGTGATGTTTACTCAGCTACTACGTCTGCCGCCTGAGTCACGTGCCGTGGATTATCTTCTTCCATCAGCCAAACCTAGAGACGAAGGCCTATCTATCACCATTTTCCTATGAGCTCTGATGGTCTGCCAGAGGGTCACAGCTACAAACCTCATTCCAAAGCTCCGACTGGTCTTTATACTTAGCACCCTTGACCTTCCAAGCAACTCTAGGGTCAAGGCTCATGCCAACACCATGTGTTTTGACCTTTTGGTAAGGGTCTCACCTCTGAACTGCCATGCTTTGCTGAGCTCAACTGCTCTTCAGCATACTGAACTTGAGTCATTCTCGAATTCTTTTGCTCCCCTCTGGCCTGCCTGCTGTCCGAGAATCAGCCAGGCCTGAGGACCCACCAGCTCCCTCCATGCATGTGTATGGGTTATATTCTCTCCAGCTAGCTGAGAGGAGGGCTCTAGCTGCAGCTGAGGCTAGATACTTGGGGCTGCTGGATGCAAACAGCACTCTGTGAGGAGGGCCTGCTTTGGTCTTCTCCTCTTGGTCTCAAAGAGGGTGGACAGGTGAGGCCAGATCATCTGAAATCCTCCATCTGATGAGTTTTGGGTAAGATTTGTCCTTAAGGGCAAAGCTCCACACCAGCAGAGCCCCAGAGGAGCCAGGGTGCCAGACGCTAGAGCTCATGTTTCCGGTCAAGGGCTTGTAGCATGCAGGCTGAGACATTCACTTGGCATTAAATGCACACCAGAACTCCAGTGACAGAAAGTGGCCCAACATGCTGCTGCTGCTGTGCTCTCTCTGAAAGAGGTTTTCCTTAGGAACTGGGACTGCTTCCCATAGGACCCTGTTTTGGAGGTTGTATCCTGCTGTGTGTTGGAGGCCTTATCCTGCTGGCTTCCTGCACGGCTTCATGAGGCCAACCTGCCAGTGCTCCGGGTTACCTGCTGCACCTCTCTCTCTCTGACTAGTGATCAGTCTAGGCTGCTCTCGACCACTGCGCCTCTACTGAAGAATTAAGGTGACGGCAAACGTGGAACAATATTTACAGTGTCAAAAGTTTGCTTCATTCAGAAACCGGCTAAAGGGCTTTAGATGCTTGCTGTTCAGTTTACTCTTCTGATTGCTTTGCTGCTATGTAAATCAATTTGTTAATGTTCCTTACAAAATGCATGAGCCAGTTACACTGACAAACACACAAAGCTCATTCGTAATTAGCAGTTAATTAGTAAGAAGGAACAGATGCTGCCGGAGATTCAGCAGGCGAACAGGTTCTGTAAACAATGCTTATAAATCTAAATGAATTTATTAACCACAATACGACTGTCAACATTTTTTTGGCAACCATACAAAATATGGCGGAATCCCCAAAATGTCTTTACAACGTATTAATAATCGCGGTGACAGCCGAGCCACTCCAGCCAGTGGTGAGCTGTTCCCAACCGCCTTCTTCGCCTCACTGAGAGGCAGCAGAAGCTTCATTACGCCCCACCTTAATCTACACAGGCTGATTAACACACGGCATGACCGGCATTTAACACGATGTGAGCTCTCTGCAACGGAGGCACGGTCTCTCCTGCAGTGTACAGCACTTGTAAACACAGGGAGAGACCCCTGGAAACCCACTGTCTCAGGAGAGCCAAAAGGTGAGCCGTTCCCCTGGAAACGTCACCTGGGGTAACAATGGATAAGGTGCTAAGCAGCAGCCATGGGTGGGAGATATTCTTGCCTGAGGTAAACCAGAAAGGTTTCAAAACAGAGAGAGCTAGGAAGAATATCTTCAAATGCGACAAGTTTACAAGACAGGGAAGGGGTGGATGAAGATAACAGGTGGTTTCTGCAAGCCCAGAAACCAACCCACGGAAGCTACCACACCGCCTGTTAGTGTCTGCACACCAGGAAATGCGATGGGGTATATGGGAGCTTGCGGGGTGTGCTGGAGGGGGAGTGAGATTCCAACCAGGGCTTCTGGGCGGGAGTGAGATTCCAACCAGGGCTTCTGGGCCTCCGAAGGGGTCAGGACACTTCAGGGCAGGCAGTGGGAACCACTGAAAGGTCCACATCAGTTGTGACCAGATCCATGTCACATTTTCTGGGGGCTCCCTGTGAGGGTTAATGTTGTCACCAAGATTTACTCTTGAAGGTCTGTGAGGGCAGTTCTTTTTAAAAATCAATTTATTACTATCATTGTGTACGAGATGGACGTATGTGTGCGTGGCTGTGACTGCCACAATACACACTGGAGGTCAGAGGACAACTCAGGGCACTGGCTCTTTCTATCTTTCTGTAGGTTCCAGGGACTCAAGTCCTTGCTCGCAAAGTCAAGTGCCTTCACCTGCTGGGCCTCGACCCTGGTTCCTGTCAGGGGTTTTCTAGATGGTGTTAACTGAAGTGGGAAGACTTCCTAACGGTGGGTACCAGCCTATGTGCTGTGGTCCTGGGCTGAATACAAAGAAGAGAGTCAACTGAGCCATCATTCACCTCTCTCTGCTTCTTGACTGGGGACGCAGCGTGAGCAGCCTGAAGCTCTTGAAGCCATGGCTTCTCTTCCATAGCAGACTGCACCCCCAAACTATAAGCCAGAATAGACCCTATCCTTCTTTAGTTCTTTTTATCTGAGATTTTCGTCACTGCAGAGAGAAAGGTAAGTCAGCATCCATGGCTCCCTCCGTGTGAGTACTAACCAGAGGAGAGCATGCTGGAGGGCCTGCTGTGTGACTGGCGAGGGCGGGAGAAGGGGTGTGTGTGCAGCCGACCGACCGACGCAGGGGAGCACAAGGTGACAGGTGAGTCGTCCTAATTCCTGAAAGTCACTACTGTCTACTGCAGTTTATGAATCGGATGCCCTCGTGATGCTACAGGGATGAGCCTGGCATTTCCCCCAACAGAGTCCGTTCCGCTTGCTTAGAGTTCTAAGAAGGGCTGCGCCGTCCCCGAGGCCCAGAGCTGTGTCCTCGGCACCGACAGTGGAGCCTAGTCTCTGCACACGGTCCCAGGAGGTGAGAGGCTTCCTGCCACACTGGCTGTCTCTCCAGCTGCCTGTCTCATTTCAGAGCCTCTCCTCCTTGGATGACCTTTTATTTGAATGATATTTTCCTACCCTCTCATGGGGACCTCCTTCATAATAGTCTGCTAAATGAATAATCGACAAAAATGGATGCGAACTCCAGCGTAAGGTGCCCCAAATATGACATTCCAGATAAAACATTTTCTCAAGGCAGGCTTGAATGTGTGAATTAAGAGTTATAATTACGAGTTAGGCTGCAGAGAATGGGAGAACTCTGCCCTCCTGACACACTGAGACTTGGTATACTCGGCAAGGTTGGGCAGCTCTGCCGTTTTCCACACAGCTCGGGAAGGCAGGCAGTTGCTGTGCAGGCCAGAGGATGCTGAGTGGAGAACAGGGAGGTGTGTGAGAACACCCGGGTGATAATCTACCCCTGCGTTTTGTCCTTGGAACTAAAATCTTGAACCACATACTAGACAGGACCGAACAGCTCGTACCTGTGCGTGTGAGTGAAGATGACCCAAGACGGTCCTTCCTCCCACAGTGCTCTAAGATGGGAACCCAACTGACTGCAGCAATTCCAGCTAGCCTAGCTGACTGAAGTCACTGCGAGGGTGGATTTAGCCCTCAGGCTCAACACCACACTCAACCAGACCGATTCAAGCTGGAAGGAGAGCTGGTGCATAGAAGTGAAGCCAGAGTTAACGGCAGCAGGACTTTCAGACTACGATCCCAGACAGTAAGCAGGCCGGACAACCACCAGAGGCTGTGAGTTGCACTTACACTAATAAAGCAGGGCAGATGAGTGAGGACAGGGTACACTGTACTAGAGGTGCTCTAGAAGTGTAGAAATGGGCATGGGATGTAACTAGTGTACCCTGCTGGATGGTCCCACTTGCAAAGCACATTTAGATACACACTATTGTTTCAGGAGCCAAGACTGCATGCCTATGTAGAAGCCAGAGGATGGGGGGCCAGCCTGGGTGGCAGCAGGAAGTGCTCTGAGGAGGATCTAGGTTTGAGGGAGAATGGACAGACCCTTTAGTGTGCCCTCAGTGCTGATACACTGGTTACCTCTGTACTCAGGAGCCTGCTTGCTGACCCCACCCTGCCAGCAACTATGCCGAAGCCACCTACCATGAGGCTGCCCAGTCATTCCTGTGGCCCATCTTGCCCATCAACTGCTCCATGCCATCTCGGAGCCAAGTCCCTGACCCTGGCTGAATTACAGGGCTAGAGGGAATATTACTGCCGTGAAGTGGGTATCACCTGCCCTATGCCCAGGAAGGAGGGAGATAGATACTGTCTCCTAGCATCTCTTCTCTCTCTCCCGGCTCATAATACCCACTCACCCATGGTATTTTTTTCTGCTGATGCCCACCTGCCTTCCTGTCCACAGGCTGTGCCCCTCCCCCAGGCTCAGGAGAGCCTGGTCTGCACACGGTCACTCCAGCCAGCAAAACCAGAAGCCAGTAACCCCTGTTACTGAGGTTAGTAACAGAGACAGGACAGGTGAGCACGATTCTGCCTGAGAACGTTGCACAGTCCTAAATGCTTATAAAGTGGAATTAACTTTGAACATCCTCAACACGTAACTTCTAACATGTGTCACCCATCCTGAGGCCCTGGCCAATTAAATCATCCAGAGTTGAGGAAGCATTCACTCATCAGGTTTTAAAACACTGTAAAAATGGCTGACACTGATTCCACTCAACAGTAAGGAAAATGGTAATACAATATTACAGCCTAAACTCAACAAGCCTGAGATCAGAACGAAAGCACACATCAACAGATCCACGGAAGGACACTAGCGAGGACAATGTGTTCACAAACGACACACACCACAGGGGCACACCACCCGAAGCACACTGTGGACACCGAGAATTAGCAACAACATGAACAACTGAAGCCCCAAACGGACAGCAGACTGGAAGAGGGACCCACCAAAGAGAATGCAAAGGGCGGAAGAAGGGAGCAGGCCGCGGCATTCAACGCCCTAGAGACCTGCAAACTTAAGGAGACCCAGCTGTGCAACTGATGGAATTGCCAAGGTCTGCAACCGACAACAGGAAGTGCTGAGTGCTGAGGAGCACGTGGGACAGCAGGAAGTCTGTGCCTTTGGTGATGAAAATGAAGGACAGTGCAGCCACTTCAGAAACAGTTTGATAGTTTCTTATGAAACTAAAAGTTCTTCCCATACAACCTGGCAGTCATGTTCCTTGGTATTTGCACAAATGTGCTGAGAATATAGGTCTATAAAAAACCCTTGGACACAAATGCTGGTAACAGCCTTAACCATCACTGTCCAACCTTGGCAGAACTCAAAAGGCCCTTCTAAGAGGTGCATCCAGACCCCTGCGGCAGACTCTGACAACAGCACATTACTAAGTACTAAGAAGAAAAGGCAATGAACTCTCCAATCATGGGAAAAGCTGACAGAACCTCTAAATGTGAGTGAATGCCATGACCCCCAGTTTCATTTCTGAAGCCATGATAAAATGCTCTGACAAAGAGCAACTCTCAGGAGAGAAATGGGTTTATTCCAGCTCACAATTCCGGGTTACAGTCCATCACTGTGGGGAAGTCAAGACAGGAGCTGTCAGCAGCTAATCATGAGACACCCAGTCAAGAGCAGAGAGAAATAAATGCATTCATGCTTGCTTGCTTATGTGTGTGCCTTCAGCTCCATGTTTCCACTCTGACAAAGTTCAGAACTGCCTGCCTAGGGAATGGTGCCATCCACAGTGGGCGGAGTCTTCCCACATCAGGTGACTTAAGACAATCCCTCATAGACATGCCCACAGGTCAACCCAATGACTACGATCCCTCACTGAAACTCTTCCCAGGTGAATTCAGGTTGTCTCAGTTGAAAATGAACGCAACCACCACATCATTTTAAAAGGCTACTACAAGATTCTAACTATACGGTATTACATCTTGCAAAAGGCACCATTATGCAGATAGTAAAATGGTCAGTGGTGCCTGGCAATGGGGAAGGAGGAACAAATAGGTAGGAAGATTCCAGAACCTTGAAGGCACACACTGTAATTACTTGGAATGATAATGCAGTGGTAGTGTGTTCGTATATATTGTCCAAACCTATAGAACACACAACACTGGGAATGAAGCCCTCCTGTGAAGCATGGAGTCTGCACAACGGTGCGTCTTCTGTGAGCACAATTTGTATAAAATGGATACTCAAGTAAGGACCCCAGCAATGGGAGTCCTGTGGGCATCCTCCACGATCACTTGTCTCAGAAAAAGTTCCGAGCCCACAGATCCCCTGGGATCCCACACTGGATTCTGGAGTTCACGACAGCTTCTGCCACTTAGAACCTGTTGTGCACTAACCCCAGGAAAGGACAGACTTTCTCTGTAGCTTTCTGCGTTACCAGACAGCTGGTAGAACGATGTTCTGAAAGGGAAACAGCAGACCAATCCGTTCCAAGCCTTCCTGTGCCAGGCTTGCCCTGACCCAGGGAGTGGCAGGGCCACTGGTGACAGACGGCAAGAGGCTCTTGGAGATGACCACAGAGCAAAGAAAACCTCAGCCTGGTAAATAACTAAGTGACCTTTTAAATATAACCGACTTACTAGTAATGGACCCACCAAAGGCAGCCCATGGTGATTTCAGGTCAGCCCACCTGCTGTCATGGAGACCCCTAGAGAGAGCCAAGTCCTTCCTTGTTCAAGTCTTCTGTGGTCCTAACCCATCACTCCTCATGGTTCCTTCTGTTTTAATCCCAACAGCCTTCCACTGGACTTTGTAGATGGTCCCCAATTTACAGTGGCTCAGAACAAGGTATTCAACTCTATGCTAGTGCAAAATGATACGTGATCAGTAGGAATGGTACCTTGAGGGCCTGTTTGTGTAATCTGCAGTGGGGGTCACAGTTACTGGTAAGCACTTGACCGAAGAAGGGGCTTCTACTATAGGGAACAACTGTCCTCTTCAATCCAGCATGCAGTGGGAAAGAACACACAGGTAGTGTTGAAGGAGCAGGGAAACGCCCACCTAGACGGCCAGGTGAGGCCAATCAACCCTGGCCATCAATGGTGTGACTGACACTGTGGTTGGAGAGTCCTCATCCAGGTCAGTACTTTCAATTTTGAAGTCGGCATTTTCTCCCTGGGCTAGGGATGAGGATCAATGGTCCCATCTGTCTTGAGATATTGGGCAACACCAGCAAGTGCAGCCCCCATCAGACCCAGGATCACAATGGCAGCCACCCCACGTCTACTGTGTACTGTACGGGGGTACCCTTCGCCTAGAGGCATTAAGTGCATTTCTGACTCACTACTTTCAACATATAATTGCCATCAAGCCTCAGTGTGAAGTAGGGAGTCCTTGGCAGCTCATGATATCTCAGTATTCTTATTCTTGAGCTTGGCTAAGGAGTCACGGAACTTACATCCCGAAGACACATCTGTCCTTGCAAACTTTGAAGGGACAGTGCTGCCCACCATATGCAGGACAGCAGAAGATAGACTGACTCTGAGAGAGGTCACAGTGCCCCCAATATCTGCAGAAAATGAAGTGCCTCACCACCAAGCAAGGCCAGGGCAGCTGGGCTGACCTCTGTGGATTCCAGTACCCACTGTGGCAAAGGCTTGTCACAGTACAAACGAGGCTAAAAGATCTGGTGGTACCTTTCACCCCCAACCATCCAGAATTTGGCTGCAGAAAGGCTCTAGGAATGCAAGAGCGCTTGGCCACTGATTAGCCCGTGTGTAGGGCACGAAGCCACTGATCAGCCTGGCCACTGACCAGCCCGTGTGTAGGGCACGAAGCCACAGTGTAAGGTAATAACACCTGGTCCTCAACACTGATGATCAGAACTGGGGGGGGGGGCGTGTGTCAGGGTCCAGGAGATGTGTCCTGAGAAAAAGGGACCCCTTACTTTCACCTTCTCAGACTGAAAAGGGCCTATGAATGCTGCAGAAAGGCAGCCTCCCCTCTGTGGGAACCAGGGACACCAGAGCCAGCAGAAGTCAACTCACCTATCTCAGAATGTAGCTTAGGCATGATCTCCCTGGACACCTCTTCTTAAGCATTTTCTGTAAACCTTCTAGAACACACAGAACTCGGGCTTCCCACTGAAATCTTGAGGGCTACAGCACTGCCCATTCCAAGCTTTATGGCTCCAAGAACGTAGCTGAACTTCCCAGATCACTTTATCAGGGAAGGCATTAATCTGTATCTTCCTAAGGTGGTTGTGGGAACAGAGGTTCCCCAAGTAAGTACTTACTGAGGGCTGCTCTGGGAATTTTGGATATACTAGTGAGCAAATGGATTAATACTGAATTCTTGACCTTGTGGTCTGTATACCCCAGGAGGTGGCATGGCCCCCGCTAGAGTGCAGTTAGCAACACAGATCCGCTTTTGCTTTGCTGTGAAATAGAGTATTTGTTTAACTATGTAAAGATGTGCTGCAGTTGTTTGTGTTGCAGGATAATTGTTAAACTATGTAAATGTGTTGCATTTGCTTATGCTGCATTTATTTAACTGTGTAAAGATGTGTTGCTGTTTCACGTTGCCTGCCTAAGTCACCTGACTGGTCTAATAAAAAGCTGAACGGCCAATAGCTAGGCAGAGGAGGGATAGGTGGGGCTGGAGGGCAGAGAGAAAAGGGGAGCCAGCAAGCCAGCCAGCTGGGGGTTGGCCAGACAGACAGACACACTGGAAGCAGGAAAGCAGGATGGACAGCACACAGATGAGGTAAATGAGCCTCCGGGCAGCACACAGATGAATAGAAATGGGTTAAGTTAAACAAAAAAGCTTGCTAGAAACAAGCCTAAGCGAAGGCCGAGAATAATTAATAAGTCTTTTTCATAATTAATAAGTCTCCATGTCACGATTTGGGGGCTGGTTGTCCAAGCAAGCCTGCTCCAGCGCTTCCCTGTTCTCGGAACTCTAGTGCTACCTGTGCCCAGAAACACCCATTTCCCAGAAGCCAGAGAACAACTAGCAACCCTCCCCCCGCCCCCCCCCCAGGAACCTAAAATCAAGCTCACTATCCCTCTGACTATCCCTCTGGGAGGTTTGTAATAATTACATCAGATCACCTTTCTGCATGAAGGTGCCATTTCAGCAGGCTGTTCAGTGGTCTGAGCCTTCTAGAACGTTCACTGCCACACAGGAACCCTGCCAGGTTTGCTTCTCTGGACCTCCAGAAGCTCCTATCAGTTGGTCCTTCCTTTGTGATAAACTTTGAAGCGGATCTCAGAGCACAGAGCATGATTCAGTATGACACCCATCACATACAACTCAGAGCACACGCAGGCAGGGATCCATGTCCATGCCCTCTCTCCTCCTTTTCTGGGACCATGACAAAGTACCCTCACACATTAAGAACTTTTAAAAGTCATTGATAAGGTTCATTAATGTATCAAAATGTCACCTACTCAATGTGAGCCATTAAAAATTATTAGTACAAGTATTAGGAAAAATAGTCATTAGAGTGCAGAAATACCAAGCACACACAGCCATCACCTTGGAGGTGCCCTGCCAGCCCTTCTCTTGTACCAATCCCTCAGCCAAAAACCTGAACCCCAGCATGCACAGGATGAGTCTTGGTGGAGAACCAAATTCACAAAAGCCCTTGAAGAAAAACAGTCTGTTATCCCTTGGGAAATACTAGAAATTCTCTTCAAACACGAGCTGCCTAGAGAAGGAGGAAGTCCTATTTGTAACATCTGCTGTTTACAATTGTGTCCTCCCAATCTGAAAGCCAATGTATTTCCTTTCCTCTGCAATTTGGGAGAAAGTGCAAGCCCTGGTTATCAGCAGCCCAGGGCTGTGCATGTCCCTTGCTTCTTGTATCCCTCAGGTCCAAGTGGGACTTCCTGCTGAACTCTCCAGAAAGTGGAGCGCGTTCTGTGTTATCTGAAAACTGAAGGCAGATTGGTCAAATGTATGGGGTCAGTGGAACCAGGAAGGAAGATAATAAAGCCATTGCTTTGGGGGATGCTGTCTGAATCCTGACCTTTTAAAATCTGGTAAAACAAAGGGACGAATCTAGGTACCTATGTGGCACATTCTGGCAAGCGCAGCACAGTTGGTTCTGTGGGAAACGATGGTGACATTTAAAAACACCCAGGGAAGTGGAACAATAAGGATGGAATAAGGTAACAAAACTAAACTCAAGACGAAGAGCTCCCCTTTCCTTGATGAAGGACACCAAAGTAACAGCATCTGAGTGACAGACGCTGTATACTGTAAGGACCTTAACAGGCCACACTAACTAGTGAGCAACATCCCATCAAACGGATTTCTCAGCAGAGGGCTGGGTGCTATGTGAAGCTATCATCTAGCTACCTCTATCCAATGAGTCCAGCTAACCCAGAGAAGGTGTTCAGATTAAGTATTGCATTTTATTGTTTATACTGACCAAAGGGCAACTATATCTACCAGATGAATAAGGGAATAAGTGTGCCCTGAAAAAGGACTAATTAATCCCAGCCTCAGCCTTATACAGAAAAAGAAATTGTTAAATGTAAATACTGTCTGTTGTTCTTAACTGAAAATGAAATATCATCTGGGCTCGAGATGCATGTAGCTCAATGACAGAGTGCTTGTCTACCAGGCATAAGGACTTGGGTTCAATCCCCAGTACTGGGACAAATAGTCTCTATTTGGAAAAGTAGGTTCTAAGATGAAGTATGCTGAGTGCCATAGGTGAGTGAAGCAAAATGGTATTTACACACACAGGTGGCACAGGACAGGAGAAAACACAACTGGATAGTTTAAAACCAATGGAATCACATTTCCCAGCAGTCTTCCATATTGCTTACTGGGTCACGAGTGCAGCAGCCCACAAGATGCTAAAACGTCTTTCTCCAAAGAACAGTTCTGTCTTTCACAGAAGGAGCACTAACATGAGTCTCAATTTTAATGTCCTTTCCTTTGAGTCTTTAGGCAAGAAGGCAAAGGGACAACCAGGGCACAAGAAGCCATTTCTGAGCAGCCCAGCTGTCCCTGGGTACTTCTGTTATGCACGCTCAATTTCAGTGTAGGTAAACGGGCCTAATTGTCTTCAGAAATCATTTCCTACAAATGGTCTTGTGTTTAGTCTTGCCAAATTGCAAACAGTTAAGAGTTGTATGAGTTAAGTCTAAGGAATCTTCCCTACTGTTGATAAAAAGGAGGGGTTCCATTAGGGAAGAGGTGGGAGGGAGGGGGGTCTGTAATGTGGGACCTAAGAACACACTCTCCTTCTGCAGGAATTATTCTGTCCCACCAAGGCAATGGCCACTGTGGCGGGAACATAAAACCACAGTCAGCCTGGAAAGGCTCACTGCAGTTGAGGCAGGTGCTGCAAATATAAAAGGAGGCAGTGTGATGGAAGGGCATTACCTAGTCTAAGAGTGAAAAATATTTTTATTGCTCTGGGAATAGTCACTGTTAACTGAATGCAACAACAAAAGGGGGGAAAGAGCATGCGGGCCCGAGGGGATTACCAAATCAATTAACAAGTAATTCAGGAACTAATTTCTATATTGCCTCTTAGCACAAAATTGTATCTTTAATTTCTCCTGCAATAAGCATCCCTGTGATGGCCCTAACACACACTGCCGCTGTAAATGAGTTTACAAGTATCTCTTTTTGATTGGCTATACAGCATTATTTCTTCACAGTTCAATGCTGCTGCAGCCAAGTGCTCTGAAATATTTAATTACGCTGGTAGCTACCGGTTACCAATTTGCAAGACCCACAGTGAGTACAGTACATTTTAGAAAACTAGTAATCAGCTAATTAAAACCACAGCAAATTCCAGCTACTCCAATTACCAACAAACGGCTGCTGGATACACTCAGAGGGCTTGCTTTCGGGAAGGAGGTCTTCAGGACTAGCTATCCCCGGGAACACAGATGCCGTGCAACCCAGACTGCTCCTTACAAGCTCTACTCAGACTCTTTCTACAGCTGTTCTGGGTACCATCCTGTGCCACGGGCTTCAACGTAACTGGTGAAGCGCGGTGGTGGCTTAGCGGGTTTGGGGAGGAAGCAAACTGGGTTCGAATCCTGCAAGGTGAGATTTGGCCTTCTCATCTGTTAAGTGGATGGATGTAGCTTCAGGGCTGCTGCGGGAACTGTGAAGCTTGCTAGATAAACACACACACCGAGAAGTGGGTTGGGTTCTGCTGTGAGAACCAGGTCTTCTCAGGGGCCATGTTCTTATGTATTCCCTTCTTCAACCAGTCGGAGGTTTAAAGAGAAGGGCCAGTTACAGTGCTAACAAAATCTGGCTTGTGACAGGCAACATTATTTATGTATGTCTTCAAGTGAACACAAGAAAAAGAACAGCCCATGGTGTTTACTGTGGACAGAGCTCTGGAAACGCTCCTGTAAAGATGAGAGCTTGGGTCAGTCTATTCTTCCCGGGACTCAGTTTCCCTGTATGTAAAACTTCTCAGGTTTACAAGCAGCTATTTTACCAAGCTAGGATACTGACTCAGAAGAAGGCTACTCGGTTATGTGGGAAAATATGGGAATACAGCACATGAAGGTGGGTGGGAGGGGATCGTGTGGTTAATGTATCATATTGGTGTTGATTAGCATCTATCAGTTTAACTAATATGCTTTATAAATGTATATATAAATACACATACATTCTTATTCACCGAGAGCGTTACCTAAGAAAAATTAGTTAAATCCTAAGTAGAAGAATTTTTAATTCCAATGGGGGAAAAAACATTACACGACAAACCCCAGGGCAGATTTGGCTAGTGGGGACCCTTAGAGAGATTTAACAACTTGACCTCAGTGGAGGGCAATACCACAGTGGCGCTCCAGCCATATCTGCAGGGTGAATGCTCCAAACAAAAGGAAACCTTGGCTAAGGGCAGAACTGTCCACCAGGTCCTCTCCCTGAAGCCTCTGGCCACCATTCTGAAAGTCCACTCCCTCCTGGAAGGTCTTTCCTACTGGTCCCTCTAGCCTCTTCCTTATACCACGACTCTCCAGCCTGCCCTTCCACTATGGGATGAGCACAGGAAATAGTAAATCACTGAAAATTTAAAAAACAAACAAACAAACAAAACCAAATAATCCACTGTAACAATCGAGCTCTGAAATACTCGAGTTGCAATACAATTTAAAAGTCTGATCGATACTGGAAAAAAAATAGTAGTTTATGAACTAACACCCTTGAAATCCTTGTATAAGAGCTGGGAGATAAGCTCTGTTCTGCCTACACACACACACTTATACACACAGACACAAAACACACATACATACACATATAAATGCATGTGTGTGCACACACACATAAATACATGGTACACAGGGCTTAGACATGAGAAATTTTCAGAAGAAAATAATTTTCTGTTAAACTGATCTATGATTGAATACAATTCATGAAAACAGTTTTACAGACTATGGCTACAGCGTCCGAGTAGCAACTCAATGTCCTCACCACTACCTTCACCAAAGGGGAAACTCAACAGTGACTTCCCTTGGAGAAAGCTGCCAGTCCTTGCCTCTCCAAATGATGGCACCGAGGGCCACAGACTGCAGCGGCTGAACCAGGAGCTTCCTCCTGCACACACCGAAGAGCAGATGCTCTGTGCCCTCCCCACTAGAAACTCACGCTCACACCCAGGAGCTATTCAAGAGACATCAGATAGTCCAAGATGGCTGAGCAATGTTCCTAACAAAGGCTCAAGGTTGTGAATGGCCAAGGAAGACTGGGCACTGTCAGAAAGTGCAGGTGGTGAGGTACATTCACAGTCCAATGCTTCCCCCTTTCTAAGGTATTTTTGCTAAGCTGTCCTCCAAGAAGCCTTCAATAGCAGAGCAGCATAGTCCTAACATGTCGATTCTCCTGATTTGTTTGCTTGTTAGTGGTTAAACCCAAGTATGAAACCATTACCCAATGGCTCAAGTCTCCATTGCTTTAGACAGGGGCCTGGCACCTACTCAAGACTACCTTCTCTTCCAAGTCATTCCTTGAGATAGGGTTGAAGCATCAATAACGTCTCATTAAGGGAAACTGGTCAAGAGAATACAATCTCTGGCCTATATCTCTGGCATTATTATTATTATTCCAGGTGGGTGGGACCAATCAGAAGCCAAGGGACCACTTCTAAGAAGGCAGGCTCACCTTAAGCCATGCCAAAGAGATAGGTGGGAGTAATTAGTCCTTCAACAAGGTACTGTACTTTTCCTTCCCAGAATGCCCACCCTTAGTGCAGAAGCTTATAGGGAGGGGCATGTGGCCCCCAAGTCTGCCAGTTTTTCTGAATAGCTAAGAAAGATGGTAACTTCTCCTTCTCTTCTCTCCACCCAAAGTTGTAAGCACGCTTTCCCCAACACTCTGTGCTTCCTAAGTTCTCTGCCATGTGGTGGCTTGTCCACCATGTCTGCTCTCCATGCCACCCCAAACAGCAGAGCTTTTTTCCTTCCTCCATTCTTCTCTGGGCAGTGTTTTAAAACTTGCCTGCCCTGGGATGTTTTAAAAATATCCTCACATATCGTTTGAATCTATTCTTAAATTCTTTTGTTAATGAGACTAACAACCCCAAGAGGGGACCCTGATTTCCTCGGTATCATCTGGTGACCCAGATGGGACCCCCAAAATCTGGTAGCAATATCAGAAGCATCTTGCCTTGTGTATTTTTTTGTGTAGCTGCCACGATACTTACAAACTTTAAACAACTTTCTATACAACAACCAAGTGGTTGGTGGAGATTGAATGTTTGTATGATATTCAGCAATGAAGCCGCAGGCTAATGTAATCAAAACCTGTAGGTTTGCCGGGCATGGTGGCACACACCTGTAATCCCAACACTCAGAAGGCAGAGGCAGGTGGATCACTGTGAGTTCAAGGCCAGCCTGGTCTACAGAGTGAGTTCCAGACCTGCCATGGCTGTTACATAGAGAAACCCTGTCTTAACAACAACAACAAAACTCTGTGGGTTCAACATTTAAAAATTCCTAAGTAAAATGATGAGCATGAAGACATTTATTTAGAGACAATTTTTCCAAATGAGTTCTAAGAAGTAGAAAAGGCTGAAAGAAACCAGTTGTCTGAGATGATTTCTGGGCCACTGACAAAGGCTTTTATTCTTTGAAGAATAGACAGAGAATGGCCACTTGTGTAATCCAAATATAGCATCTTATATACATGAAACAGAGTTAAATATAGAGGATGATGGGTTAAAAATTATACCGTTTCTAAGGTGTAACAATGTATAGCACAGCTTCTTAAACGTTAACCAATTCTTTTAGAAGAATATAAAATACATTTGAGGGAAGAAAAAATGTTCATACTATCAACTTACATGCTTATCACCACTACTGTCACCTCCACTACCTCACCACCACCATCACCACCACCGATACCACCTCCACCACCATCTCTGTAACCATGATCAATACCACCTCCACCACCACTTCTATAACCATCATCAATATCACCTCCACCACCACCTCTATAACCATCATCAATATCACCTCCACCACCACCTCTATAACCATGATCAATACCACCTCCACCACCACCTCTATAACCATGATCAATACCACCTCCACCACCACTTCTATAACCATCATCAATACCAC
>CABHPH010132343.1:0-19525 GCA_902168325.1 Peromyscus nudipes | reverse complement strand
CTCCGCCACCACCTCTATAACCACCATCACTACCACCTCCACCACCATCATTACTACATCTTCACTAATACCACATCCATCACCATTACTATCATCACTACCACAATCATTACCAAACTCAGTCATACCATTTTCACCACCATCACTACCACTTCAACCATCACTACCACCTCCACCACTGTCACAACTACTTCCGCCATCACCATCCTCACCTCTATCACCGTGTCCTTCTCTCCACTTCCTCCTTGCTCTTCAGACACCGTGGAGACAGCACTCCATCATGGGTACACAAAACAGGGGAAGCAGAAAGAAGACCCCAGTGTTCAACAAGGTGTTGGGAGACGAACAAGGAAGATACCACAGCTCATCAGATGTAAAGTACACCTTTCTGGGATCGACTGTGACCCTCAAAGGGGAGAAGCCCCAGGAGACCCCATGTGCCTAGATAAGGGAAGCTCAAAGAATCATCAGCATCATCGAGCACACAGATGCTCAGTTTACAGACTCAACCTTGCAACCCTGACTTACACATCACTTTCCTCAGGGCCCGTGGTAACACTGCAAGACCTCATTTGGTCCACGTCTAGGTCCTACACAACAAGACGTAGCCGCTGGCACTCTTGAGGAGAGTATACTGTGTAACGCACAGTACTAGATGGGAAATTCAGCTGGGAAGACTTGCCGAAGGCACGCCATAGGGCTGGGAGCCCGAGTCCCGGCTCCTCCGTTTGTTAGTGCTGCGACCCTGGTCTCCCAGAGCTCGGACTGCTCATCTGCAGCGGGGCCCAGGCTGGTAGAATTTAAGCAGGGCTCTGATCTAAAGCAGGATGATGTACTAACACATCAGAAGCCCCCCTCACACACAGGGGCCACTCAGCTCACCACTGCCAGCACCTCACTCCAGACTGCACTCAGGAGCACGGGGCCGATGCTAATGCTGCCCCACAGGCAGAGAGGTGGGAGTCAGTACGGCAGGTGAGGGTCTGATGCAGTGGGAGAGGACTCCGAGACGGCAAGTATTCAGTGTTTCCATTTTCCCTAGTCTACAGACAATTCTTGTATGAGGTACTTCAAAGGAAATGAAGAAACCTATGAAAATATTTCCCAGGCTCTTCCATGTCCATTTTAAATTTCACCAAGCTTCTATATATTTAATTATAGCTGTCAGTGTTGGTATCAAGGGAAAACGGTGTACTTGGAAACTTTAAAACTTGGCCATCAGTGACTCCGTTAAAAATAAATTCTCTTCCTGAGATGGAGGAAAGGAAAATGCACTTTCGCTATGACCTGATAAAAATGTCACTGTGTGATGCCTTTCTTGAGAAGCTTAGGACGGACACCACTGAGGACTTCTTTAGATGCCCCTTCTCAGTGGAGCAGGTCCCCAGGGGAATCTGCTGTCAGGAGTGGGCATGGCTGAGTGTGGCAGGGGCATTCCACGGCAGGTCACATGCAGGGGCACTGTGGCCAGTGATGCTGCTGCTTCAAGCAGAAAGAGAGAGCCAGGAATCAGTATCATAGGTGAGGGGTCTGACGTATGTCTAACGGTGTTTAACGTTTTCATTTACACCAGTCTACAAACACAACTCCGATATTAGATAATAATAATATTAGATATTAGGTATATCCCAGAACTCCTCCATGTTGCAAATGAGGAAACAGCAGAGTGCACTGCAGACACCCCAACCATCTTTTGGGGTGTCCAGTCTGAGAGCCAGGCCATACACCCCAGGCGCTCACTGTTGCTGTTTCCAAATAAGAAGTTTTTGGGACAGATCAGGACTATTTCTCCCTGATACATGGGGATAGGAGTTAAGCAGGGGTGGGCAATGCCAGATACTATACATGCTGTTAAATATTATAGAATGGAAAATCACAAGAAAATGAAAATGCTATAGTGGAACCTTTTGTATGACTTGAAAAATTAAGAGTTTTGAATTTAGCGCTGAACTTTGGCTAAGGCTTTATTCTAAACACTCTTAAAATGTTTTCTGTGAATAATTCAAACCCTCAGGAATAGACCATCTAACAGGGTCTTCCTTACCCTGGCAGCCTTGAGCAGGGAGCTGCCAGGCAGGCAGCTCCTTCACTGGTCAAGTGCCCTTGTGGCAGCCTGGCTGAGATATCTTAATCTGAGGACACCCCAACATCTACAAAGGACCACTACAGCAACTGCCACAGGCACACTCCAGTCATGACCCCTTCCTGCCTCTGAATGAATCTGCTTGCCCTCTGTGATTCTCATGGGGGCCAGAGGGGGAGCTCTTCCCCTGATGGCCCAGAAGGTGGCTCTAGACACACCCATGCCCTAGGGAGGTCAACAGGCTATTCAGTCCCCACGGTTGTCTGCACTGAAATACTATGCCCCAAGCACAGCTTCTCCCAGATGATCTTCCCGTTGTACTGGCAGGTAACAAGGCCAACGGTGCAGAGAGGCAGCACGGCCCCTGCCACGCAGTGACAGATAACAACCTGTGACAGTACGTGACTGATGTCAACCCGCCTGGATTTGGAGACACCCGGGAGGGAGACATACCCCTGGGCATGTCTGTGAGGGCATTTCTAGGGAGTAATCCACTGAAAAGAAAAGCCCCACTGAATGTGGGCAACATCATCATCTGATGGGTCGGGATTCCAGAAGTAAGAAAAAAAGGAGGAGAGAACTGAGTACCAGCCTTGGTCTCTCTTTGCTTGCTAAGGGTACAATGTGACCAGCTGCCTCGCACTCCTGCTGCCATGATGGACCACACCCTGGAGCTATGACCAGAATGAACAACGCTTCCTTCCCTTGGGTTCTTCCGGGGGACATTTTGTCACAGTGGTAAGAGAAGTAACTAATGCCCCCACAGTGCTCTGACAGGCCACAGCACATCAACACTCAAGCCCTCTGGGCAGAGTGGGAAGGTGGAGGGGCCAGTACGCCAGCAGGAGGAGGGTCACCACTGATCGGAGAGTAACCGGCCTCCTGGACTTGAGGTCCATGAGACAAGTTCTTTCTCAATTGCAGGGATGTGTCCTCTGAGCCATAGTAAAGATGGAGGATGAAGATCCAAAGAACTGGAAACTACTTGGAGAAACCCCAAGGAATGAAATCATGTGGGCAGTGAGGACTCGGCCCCCTCCTGCTTCAGAGTTCAGGCTCTCTACACACACCTCCCTGGGGTTCTTTGGTGAAGTCTAAATCCTCTCAAAATACCAAAATCATGAATCAAATAACAAGCCCAGGGCTTCCAAAAGCAGAAGGCAGAAGCAGTGTTTTGCAGGGCTTTGCAAAACCTCCCCCACGCAAGGACACCCCAGGCAAAGCTGAGACTGGCCTATGGGGACCCTGCACTGACAAGGTGGGGTCTTCACCGGGGCCTGATTTCAACATCAAAGCCACTCTGGGTATGGTAGGCTCTTAGGAGGGGACCCTGAGCCTATCTACCTGCAGCTGGCCTGCATGAAGAGTGAAGAAAAGATCCCCCCCCCCCAACAGAAGCCAGTTAAGCAGAAACAGTATTTTCACATTTGGAATCTCTGCGCAGGCCTGTTTTTGTTTGTCCCCACCAACCGAAATCCAAATTCAAGTGTGGAAGTCTGACGAGCTAAAGTGACCTCATGCCTACTCCTGTGTACACATGTGTGAGGCATGCTCCTGCGTCCCTGACTCTCAGCATGAGCATTAGGCCCTGGCTGGGAGTCCACGGGAGGGGAGGAGGCTTAGGGCTGTGTATCTGCACTCAAATATAGAGATTAAAAAATGCTAAAGAGAAAGAAGAAAAGAGAGTACAGCTGCCGTCCCCCAAACAGACCTCCCATCTGCCACCCACGATTTGCATGTCACCTTCTCCGGGCTCATTTGTACTTCATTAACTGCCATTGACTTAACAAGATTTATGCAAATGACACTATAGGAGCTCCCTAACTCCCACTGCAATCAAGTGATTATGTATGTACAACTTGCCACAGCGATGAAAAATTAATACGTGACAAACCCACTGGCCGCTGAGCTGGGCCGCTGGCTTTTATTTTTCTTGCTTTGCTTTTTAATTTCTACTCGAATAGACCTTTATCTTATTAGTAAGAAAAGAAACAGGACTCTCTAAATCCATCCACTCTGGGTACCCAGACGGGACAAAAGAGGAGTTGGAACTAGAGCCTGAAGAAATGAAGTTATCGCCTAGAAAACAATTCCCTGATCTTGAGGAACCTTTGATTGGGGGAAGAGAGAAATAAAGTCACTGGTGACGGTGACGTGGCCAGCTACCTGTTACAAGGTAAACAAGGGGAAGGCAACCCATGCACATGGGCAGCCTGTACAACCACGAGGGAGGGCGCAGGCATGCAGATCGCAGGCATGCAGTCGCCCTACTCGATTTCTAAGCACTTGCAAACTTCCCGTGGAGGAGCAGAAGAGTACAATGACCCCAACACCAAGTGCTGAAGGACAGGAGCTTCTGAAGTGACTCCTCTGCCTTGAGGCCAATGGTCCAGCAGCTGGATGGGGTTCTGACAAGTCTCAAGCAGGATTTGTTGAAGACCAAGGACTCTGCTGCTTTGGAGAGGGACAGAGCAGGTAGTTGCAAATGACCAGCAATGATTTCCCCTGAGGACAGACGCACATTCCTACAGCGTCCCTGGAGTAACACACTGCTACATGCATAGCCTTAGCTGTTTCTTCTACACAGCACAAGATACTTCTGTGTGAGAGGAGAGTTCCCATGTTTGATTTAACACCTATAACTCAGGGCTGAAGAGATGGCTCAGGGGTTAAGAGCACTCAAGATTTTCGCAGAGTATCCAAGTTTGGTTTCTAGCACCCACATGTGGCTCACAACCACCTGTAACTCCAGTTCCAGGGGATCCAATGGCACCTTTTGGCATCTGTGAGTACCTGCATGCACATGGTGCACATAAAACTAACACAGGCACACAGGCGCACACACATAAAAACAACAAGCTTTAAAACTAATTTTGCTTTGGAGGCTTTTTGTCACCGTGTAGTGGAAAGAACACAGACGTGAGGTCCTTGGCTTCCCAGCTACCTAGTCCTGAATGTTTAACTTACAATCAAAATAACCCAATGGCCCCACTCTGCAATGCTAAGGGTTAAGTGGAACTCTACATAAAAAAAAAACACATAGATAACAAGCTCTCATTTAAATGTTCATTGATTTAAAAATCCACCTGTGCACTTTCTAGAATATTCTAGGCAGGTACTGCCCCTCCAGGCTCCGCCCTCTCAATCCTCTTGTTTCCAAACAGAGGTCACCACAGCAGGGTGAGGACAGTGAGGAGTGCAGCTACTCTCAAAAGATCCACGTGCCTTGAAAATGTGAGCATACACAGCATGCAGCTTAGGTCACTGTAACTATTCAGACCACCTAAAACCTCCACCTTACTCCAGAGAAAGTGCAGGATGGCTTGGACCCGGGGACCCGGAACATCACAGATAGATGGAAGCATTCTCTGCAGAATGTCTAGGTATGACGTGAGGGGTGTGAGGCCTGAGCATCAACTTCAGTGGGAGCACGTGACGCTGGGAGCAGACCCTGGTAGGAGTTAGTCCATGGCTCCTCACAGTGGGCACCAAATGGATGAAACCAAGTACTCTGTGCCCATGAGAAAACCATGGTTTGGATTTCAACAAGAATATCATGAACATCCAAGAGCTCAAGGCTTCCCAGGGAATGCAGAGCCTGCATTTTTTTTTTTTTTTTTTGGTTTTTCGAGACAGGGTTTCTCTGTGTAGCTTTGCGCCTTTCCTGGAACTCGCTTTGTAGTCCAGGCTGGCCTCGAACTCACAGAGATCCACCTGCCTCTGCCTCCCGAGTGCTGGGATTAAAGGAGTGTGCCACCACCGCCCGGCATTTTACACGATACGGTCACCTTCAGTCTTTGCAAACTGAAAATCCGGTTTGAGAAGCCAGTCCTGTCCAAAGATGAGCAGGGAACAAATTAAGCAAGGCTCCAATTACATCAGCGCCTGGCTGGCTCCCCAAGAGTTTCCTGCTGAGAAAGTGAGCTTCTCCCCACCTCCCCAAGCCAGGAATGGACAGGAACCAGGAAGATGATACACATGAAGTAGCAATCTTCTCCAATGTCCCAGTACCAGCTTTTCAAAAGAATAACAGCTCAATAATTTTCACAGCCCTACATGAAGTAACACTGAACAGAAATCTTATATTATGATTATATTATGTGGCTCTGTGTGGAGTCAGATTAGAATCAAATAAGCAACACGAGTAAACAACTATGTACGTGGCCCTCAGAAGTAATAAACCTGTTTATGAGGAAAACACCGCCCATCACCAGGGAGGCTGCTTGCCTTGTTTGTAAACACAGAGAAGGTGAAAAATTTTCTTCGAGGTGCTGCAAGCTGGCCCCAAATCTGTCACCCGGTATAGTAAGGGTGGTCCCGGGCAGAGGCACGACAGCACTGACTAACGCCTGCAGGCCTCCCCGCTCCTTTGGGTCAAGGCTCACACTGCCTTGTGGGCAGAGGGTACATGTGGCACACAGGCCACTCTGGCTGGCAGCTGGAGGGTGGGACTGAGGTAGTCTTGGCTTCTCGGCCATCTGTGGCTCTTTAACTCACACATCTTCAATCTGTCCAGCTTCTCACGAGGGCTGCAGCCATTAGCTGCAAACAGGTGAAACCCGCACGGCTGAGGAGAGCCTGCTACATCTGCATGAACACTGCCTCTCCCTCAGAGCCCACACGCACAGGCCAAGTGAAGCTGGATGGCAGCTATGGAAAAGGCGATGGACGCCCTAGATCAACCAGAGCTGCGAATGGGCCACCAGCGTCATCCATGGAAGGCAGAGCTATTTCCTGCTCACAGATTTCCCGCCCCCACCCAAACAGAACACACTCTAAATCAATTGGCTTTCTTTATCAACCAAAAAAGATGACATTTCCAGAGCCGCTGAGCAGGGTTGAACTCTTTATTCTTATTGTTTCGGAAATGAAGCAGCAAAAGACGTCACACGTGAATTCCAGTGTGTCTTGCTAGAGACGTGAAGCAATTTAGGAGCCGGTTTCCGGGCTAATGAAAACCCATTTCAGGCTAGCAACATCGGCCAAAACAAATGCTTGAATTCAAGTCCTGTTGTGTAATGGGGAAGTTTAATTAAGGCCCCACATTACAGCTGTAAATGTTCCTGTGTATAATAAGGTCTAGATGAAACTGAACCTAATCAAAGTTACAATCCCTTCATTAGCAAATTACAAACAAGAGCGCACAGCTGACATGCCAGCGATGATTATTACAACTAATTGCCTCGTTGTTACAGACCAGCCTGAAACAGTGTTCAGATGTCCGTCTGCAAGAGCAAATTAGGGCCACGTCAGGCTATTCCTGTGATCACAAGGGGTTCTTCTACAGCGATCTGATTTACCCCTGTCGCCTGGCGGCCAGCGGCCCAATCAAAGCCACGCTACAAAGGCAGCCTTTGAAGCCAGTGCGGCATGGAAACACACTCCATATGCAGGCGGGCAGAGCGCACTTCATTAGAGCTGTTGTCCTATTCCCTCTTCTTATTCTAATGATCCCATTTTAATACTCACAGGAACCCCTTCTAATTGATGTCAAGTGAGTGACTTCTACATTCATCAACAGAGCACATCAAACAAACCCTGGCGCCCGAGCCAGCAGCATCTCAGGCTGCACTGAGGTGTGTCTCCAGCGAGGCGGGGAAGGGGACAAGTGTACCTGTTTAATTGGGATGGCTCGCCCGCTCCCGATGCTGTCCGCGCGGCTCTCCAGGCCTTTCTTCTCTTTGTCTGGGTCGCTCCCTTTCCTAGACTGCAAGCAAAAGTAAAGTTAGCATTTGGACGAGGGTTGTGTCTGCCAGACGGGTCTCGCCCCTACGTCCAGAGCTCCTGCCAACGCGATTCAGAACCGACCGCGCCCCCAGCTGTTCCTCTGCACTGACTCTTCATTCCAAAGAGAATTTTCTAAACTTTCCCCCTGACTTTTCTACTGCGAAATTATCTTTTAATTCTTTTTTAAAGAGTTCAAAATGCAATTACTAGAAACCAATGGACCATCCAGGAAAGCAACGCCCAACGAGCAAACATTCTAGAGCAGCAGTTAGCACAGCTGAGAATGAGGTCCTCGAAGGTTATCTGGAAGCCCAACTACAGAAGCGTATGGATTAAATGTATGCGTATGGATTAAATGAATGTCTGGACGACTGACTTACTGGTACACCCCCACGAGCCGTTTCAAGAGGCAAGCAATGTTTCCTTTGATTGCTTCTGGATGGTTAGAAAACAGCAATTCAAAGTTAGAGCAGGCTACTGTGCCACAAAAAGGAGGCAAAAACTGAAAATCTCTTTCTGACAGAATGTCAATATTCGGGGCACAACGAGCAACTGTTGGTTTGCCAGGTTCCCGAGCCAGTTATCTTGGACGGATTGTTGATGCCACGTGAATTGCCCGGTAGCTGGCAGGTGTGGGGAGGAGGGCACTTGGGGAACGCTGCAGGAACGCCAGCCACCGTCCATGTCCCGTCTCCTGCTGGCATGAGCAAGTGTAAGCATGGTGATTGTCTGACAGATTTATTTTATTATGAGAGAAAGATCTGAGACTCGTCCTCCTTAATAACGGTGCTGACAAGTGACAACTTCACTCCATTACTTTTCAATGGGAACATTACTCACGCAATATTGAAAATGGAGAAACATTTTCCTGTGCTTTTCAAATCTGAGATGATATATGAAATGGAGAGACTCGGTGGTGTCCGGTGCTGCTGGGAGCAGCTAATGAAATTCAGATTCAAAAGGATGTGGGATAGAGCAGATGATGCTTCTTAAACAGTATCCAAAAATGCAAAGGCCCTGAGATATAAAACAAGCAAGGGCTGATGGGATGGACTAAAGATTCCAGGACGGATTACTGCCAAAAGACCCAGAGAAAGATGCCTGTGATATCACTCAGCGCAGGCACTTCAAAGGTGGTGATTTTGCCGCGTGGCCGTGCACATGAAGAAGTGCACTCTTAGCTGATTACAGGGGCTTCGGCATTTGTCAAATGCCTCCTCGGTGCCCCATGCCCCTGTGCCTTCAGCATGGATCTCAGCCATGCTACAGAAAGTCCTTTAGTTTCTTTACTCTTCCATTAGTAATGCATAGCAAGAGCCCACACAGCCAGTTCTTTCCCCATGTCAGTTCTGGGGAAGGTGGGTACACGAGGTTTCCAATTGGAAAATTAAGTTCCAAGGCTCAGAGCCACAACATTTTAGAAATTCTGAATCAATGAAGAGCATAAAGGGCATTCTGGGAACTTTATCAGTTCTAAATACCTAAATTTGAAAATCCATCTTCATTATTCTCCATTAAGCAGAATAATTAACAAAACAAACATTTTAAAAAAAATGAACATTTTCCTGGAGGCGGCGCATCTGTCCCTAGTTGCTGTTCTCAGAGCAGAATTCCAGATTCCTCAGAAGCAGGAAGCAGCGGCCGGAGTTGCTGCACACAGCTCCAAATATGTAAAGAAACAGGAGCCATGCTCACACAATCACAGGGTCAGAGAAAAAATGAGACAGAAACTCAGGATACACATTGGAAAAAAGGAAATCCACCAACAAGGATACCATTTTTGTGGAAAGTGCCATACAATTAAAGAAAAGAGCTCCAACGAGCTTCTGGGCAGAGGGTTCGCCGTCTCCAACAGGCTGACTCCAGGAGACTGGAATCCAACAACTAAACCACAACCCAATCCACTAGCTATGAAACCCTGAACCTCCAAATCCCGAGGGAAGACTCCTTGCTTTCCTGCCCACTTCATGGAGTCGCCAGTGGTGCGTATCCTGTGTTCTCCCCCCTCTGCCAAAACTGCTCATTAGAGGCTGCTGGCAACCCTTGGTACCCATTGCTATATCCAGCCTGCCGCATTCTTCAGAACCAGAGTTTATCACACCCACTGCACTTCTGGAGACTTCAGGCCACCAGAATGACTGCTGAGCCCCACAGACACCCAAGACAGAGGAAAGGGAAGGATTATCTACTTCATTTCAAAAGTGTTTAGCTCCCTATACGTAATAAACCAAGTCCCTTGTACACTGGGCAGAGAAGCGTGTCCGGCAGTACTGCCCATCAAACAGAACCTGTTTTCTCAGCTTCAACCAAGAAGGCAGGAAGGAGCAGATGGAACACACCATGCCAGGCTTCAGGGCTCCTGTTCTCCACAAGACACCGAGTGTCAATTCCTTTACACTATGGATTTCATTGTCCTTTTTTCTCTGAGTAGGTCCAGGTTCTGGGCCAACTTTGGGTACTGGTGTACTTAACTGTTTAATGGTATCAGCATCACACAGCAAGCTTTTAAAACACCACGTAAAGACCCAATTCTTTAAAAGCTTGAAAAGACATAAAGCAACGCCACACAGAAGTTAAGGAGCCTTGCTAGCTTAACACCCACAAATGCAGACAACACATACACACCCATTCAGGTAGATGGCAAGCCCTGGAACAGAGGCAGAGGAATGGATGGGGAGGCTTGGACTTCCACCGTGGATGTGTGTTCTTCATGAAACAGTGGCTGCAAACCGCTCAACCTTGTGATTATCACAGAGACTACACATAGGAGTTTTTTTTCTGTAATTCTTATATATTTCAAAATGCTATTCAATAAAATATTTCATCTACATGTAAATCAGGCTACCGAATGAACTGTTCTACAAAATTCTGTATTTCTAAAGCAGGCATCCTGTGGGTCATCTTTTAATGTTTCATTTCTCAAGGCAATGGCCTTACATAAAAAATTAACAAAACATGATAGAGTTTAAACTCCCATTGGTAAGGCAGACATAATTGCCGCTGCAAAGTAATGCATAACCTGCTACGGGTGGAGAGATTTAGTTTATTTAATTTCATACAAAATACGTGGGATTTATTGTATGTTTGCAATTTAAAACATCTGAGAGCTGGAGATGGTATCCCTGTGTGGCACAGAACCACTTTAAAAGGTATGTGGGGCAGGATGAGGACTACGTGCCCACACCTGACCTCCAGCCCTCTTAGAATGGGCTAACAGAGAAGTGGACGGTGCCCACCAGCTGCACATCTCCATTCTGGGCTGCGGAACAGAAACTGAGATGGTCTGCATCGGGCACAGCTGTCGACAGGTCTAAGCACATACACACTTGGACAACGTCAGTCAAAAGTCACCCATAGCAACAGATACGAAGACTGCAAAACTGGAAATATTTAAAGAGGCTGTTTCCTAGTGAAGTCTGGATTCTTAACTGCCTAGATTTCAGAATTAACTTGCCTTCATCTCATTCCTTGTATGACACTGACATCTAGTGGAGTCGACGCTTCCAAGTCCTTCAACTCGAAATGCTCACCACCCACCTCCACCGCCATTCCGCCCAGCGGCAAAGCCCAACCTGGGGACAACCTCCATGTCGGCCTTTTCCTGGAATTTCAGCTTGTTGATCCTTAAACGCCACAACACAAACCGAACCCACTGCCACACTAGACTCCTGCACGACCCCAGACTTCCATTCCATGCATCTTAGCTGGGCAGCTGGATTCAACTTTTCGAATGCTCTACTCTCAAACTGTCTTCGGATGCTAAAGAGGAAGAGATCAAACGCATCGCAGACATGCAGCCGGAGGCATCTGAGATCCGGTGGTTACGATGCAATTCCCTGGGATTTCCAGTCACTGCGTCCTCACCAGCTTGAATAAGGCCTGTAGCTCTGTGGCTTCCTGGCCTCTGTTTTCTTTCAGTGTGGCCAGCTCTGGCCACCAGCATACCTCCTAGACACTGAGCACAGTCAGGGCTCTGAAGAGCAGCTAGTAGCCAAGTCATTTTTCTTCTTTTTCTTCTTCGTCAGATCTTAAAATTAAGAGTCCTTCTGTGAGCTGTCAATCATCCAGGTCATGGGAGTTGTCAATCATCCAGGCCCCAGGATCTTTTTTGGATAGACGAGACAGGCTCTCCTTACAAATAGTTCGGGTTAAAGTGGTATTTCCTGGTTTCCATTATTTCTTTCATGTGGTAGAAAACAAAGGTAATGTGAAGTGAATGGTGCCAGGCAGGAATCACAGGCTGGGCCTCCACAGCCACTCCTAACAGTGTGGTGGTGGGGGATACAGAAACTTCTCATCCGCCACTCTTGACTAGTACATTCTTGGAGCCCAAAGCCTCTGAAGCCAGCTGTGGCTTCGGTAACTGGTTTTTCTGGACCCATTGAGTCACAAGTGAATGAGCACCCTTTTGGGGAGGGGGCACCTTCTTAACCACCAGTCCTGCTCTGAGCATCCAGCTAGAAACCAACTGTTAATGTGACTGCTCATGCTGTGTGTCGAAAAAACTTTATAAGGCACAACCTTACATCCGTGCTACATATGTTACTACTGTAACATATCAGATACTTGCTTGTATGTACAGAAGCCAAAACGACCCCTTCAGACCTACCCAGCAGTCCTACCAACTACGTTTGCTGACTATCACTGGTGTCCATGCTCCTGACTTCAATAGCAATGGAAAAAAACCCACAAATAATACCACTAAGACACCCCTGCCTCTCTGGGGAGTGCTCCCAGCTGACAGCCCCACTGAAGAATAGCTACTGCTCCCGGATCAGAGAGGTCCAGTGATGTGTCTAAGGTCAAACAGCGGCCAGCAGTGTCTGTCAGAGCTACATGATACAGCCAGCAGAGGAAAGGACAGGGTGCTCAAAGGGGGACCCTCTGTCACCAGCAGACATGAATGTTCTAACAGAGACGGTCACAAAGAATGATAGAAAAGAGTGTGGCACCCACAGATCCGGCAGGTACCCACAGCATCATGTGACCATCTTCAGTTGAAGGCGTCAAGTCAGACAATGAACTTCTAGCTATTTCTTTAGGTCAAGATAGGAATAAGAAACTTCTTTGTGATTCAGTCAGTAGAAACCAACCAAAACCAGAGGCCAAATGATTTGTACAGGCTTTAGTGCACTGCACGGAGCTGGCCAGAGAGAGACTTCCTGAAATCACACCATAATAGCTCTGGGCTTAACTGCAAAGCCATCCATGATGGATTGGTGATGTCTGCTGGGCATAAGAGGCAGGAAACAGTAGGTTTGCCTCTTCTGTAGGCCAGAGAATATCTGTACCCGTTAGCCCAAAAGAGCTTGCAAAAGTGCACACGCCTGGCTCCACCCTGGGCTCAGGGTTTCTAAATCAAAGCTCAGATTTCCAACCCAGGACACTCCCTGGAGGACGCTGAGGACAGGCCAAGAGCAGCCTATGGCAGGGAGTCCCTTGAAACCCTGGAGAGGGGTGGGGGTTGCAACGTTGAAGGAAAGGTAAGTCTTAATCCCATGCCCACCCCTGGGGTCAGTTCTCAGACCCCAACAGACGACAGGGCCGACGGCTAAGACCTCTCTGTGATTGATCAGATGCAATGGGAATCCCCCAAGACGTTTACTACCTCTCCGTGTGTAACATAAGTCTTCAGTGTGAGACCACGAAAGTACTGGAAGAGTAAAGGTTGTGTACAAACTCCTCAGGATTTACACTCAGTCCCCACCGGGTAATTCCCATTCTGCTCAGGACTCAAATCTTCTTTTCTTCTCACAACTTCCTCAGACTCGAATCATTGTGATTCTCATTCAATTTAGTTTGGATTCTGCAAATGTGATCACTGGACCCTGGGACGGACATCTTCCTGTGATTAAGATGCCGGCTGACACCGAGAGGTTGGTCCTGAGGACGGACACTCACCGTGAAGAGGTTGGACCTGCGCTTCGACTGCTTCCGGACAGGCGTTGGGGTGTTGGCCGTGGGGGGGACATCGATCCGAAGCTCCTTCTGGCTGGTGCTTGGGGTCGAAGGGACAGAGGAGGAGTAGTCACTTAAACTCCCGCCTCCATTACTTGTCTGTAAAAATTAAACAAACAAACAAAATCAACGTTCGGTGAACAAAGCAGCGTAAAAACCACCCAAGGAAAAAACCACAGCAAGAAAATAGCAAGTGACAAAGAAGCATCTGGGAGACGAGGTGTCAACTCCCTGTGCCTGGCTGGTTTTACGAATACCAAGTGTTGCCAGAAGCAAGCGTTGTCTGAGAAAAAGCACCTCAGGTCTTCATAATGGAGCTTGAAAATTTCTTTCTGCTTCAGAGTCTTCACTCTATAGCCTAGGCTGACCTAACACTCACTAAGTAGCTCATGCTGGCCTTGAATTGGAACAATCGTCCTGTCTCAGCCTCTAGACTACTCAGACTAGAAGTGTGAGTTACCACATGCAACGAACTTTGGAAAAAAAAATTGGGGGGGGAAAAAAAACCCAACAATTATTGTTCCTCTGAAAAACAAAACTGTAGTTAAAAATGGCCTTACGGGTGCTTCACTGTTCCTCCTGGGATGAAGAAGGAATGGCCACTCAGAACACCAAGCAATCATTCTTAAATGACATCTCACAAATCAGAGTACTAGCCTAAAATGATTTTAGATCACTCAAACGCCGAAGACACCAATCGTGAAGGTGTTCGGGGCTAGACCATCCCAGGCCCGAGTGGTAAGTGTACCAAGGCAAGGCTGCTCAGGCAAACTGGGCACTGGCAAGAAGACCTTCTCACTGTGCCGTTTGGAAAAGGCAGCAATGGGACACTCACCTAAAGAGGACCGATCACAACACAAGGACCAGCAAGCCACCAGCTCCTCACTGAGGGCCTGGGCGCATCCCTGGGACAAGTACTTTGCTTCCAAGTTAATAATTTAGCAACACTGTTTAGGGGAGGCCTTCTACGGGGCCTAAAGGAGATGGGAGTTATTAGCGACTTCCAGATCTAAGTGTAAGTGCACTTCTTAGCCAGTAACACTTATTAACTACTGTTCACCCTATAAATCGACCAAGAGCAAAGCCAGCGATTCCAATCCACAGCCAAGATGGCAGCATGCGTCTGTTGTGAGATATTTGTACACTGTGTGAAGATATATTGCTCTGACTGGTTAAATAATGAGCTGAATGGCCAATAGTTAGGCAGGACTTCTGGGGACAGAGAGGACTCCAGGGAGAAGACAGACAGAGACACCAGGAGACACAGAGAGGAAACAGGAGATACACAATAGAAGAGAAGTAATACCATGTGGCAGAATGTAGATTAATATAAATGGGTTAATTTAAGTTATAAGAGTTAGTTAGAAACAAGCCTAAGCTACATGCCAAACTTTCATGATTAATAAGAAGTCTCCGTGTCATTATTTGGGAACTGGCGGTGGAACAGAAAAAGACTTCTTACACACACCTGGCATCACCTCATGCCAGCATGCCTTATAACAGAGGCAGTGTGCAAAGAGAACATTAAAAACTGACTCCCATAAAGCCCACTTGGCCACAACAGCTTCTGAAGGAAAATGGGACGTCAAACACAAACATGCTGTTATTTACAAAGTTGGAAAAAGAAAAACAGATGCTAACAGCTTTGGTACTGGCTGTGACCACTCTCTGCCCCCCACATCTTGCGTGGCACTCCCTCACTGCCCCACCTCCCGTACCACCTTTCGTACCTGGCTGATGTGCACGGCTGACACCTGGGCGGAACACACAGAGGAGTGGCTTGGAGAGTTGGGTAAGGACTTGCAGGGGCCTATGGACAGCTGCTGCTTCTTCCTCGTGGCAACAATCTTCTGGGCAACTAGTGGACACAGAGACAGGAGACATCGACGTGAGGCTGGTGGCTGGATATAAAGTAAATCACAGGGACCTCTGATGATGCCTGGCTTCTGCCATTCCTGCATCCATAGCAAGCTTCATCTGGATACCTGACCACTGGAATAAATAGGACATTTCCCAGGGAGTCTGAATTCCCATACCCAGCTTATGGAGCTGAATACGGTCCATAATCAAACAAGCCCTGGCCAACGGGACTAGAGCACAAGCAAGCCCTGGTAAATGGGCTTAGAGAACATCAAGCCCTGATCAATGGGATTAGCACACACACAAGTCCCAGCCAATGGGACCAGAGCACATATAAAGCCTGGCCAATGCGCTGAGGGCGGAAAGCTCATGTGGCTTTCAGGACTTGTCTCCAGGTGAGAGCTGCTCTTTGCCCTTCTTCTTTGTCTTTTTTGGTTAATCTCTCTGAAATGTACAGATGTGTGACTTTGGTGCCAGGAGCCACCCAGGACCGTTGGTGACACAGGGATGAAAGCCACATCAGTGAGACAGGATGCAAAACAGACCAGTTCCGACCCTTGAGGACTTCGCCAGCCTGCTTGGACCACCTCAAGGGGACTTAAATGTGCAACAAGAACACATGCCCACCTCACATAGGCTACCCTAATAAAACAGCGTTTTCCAGTTATTCAAGGTAACCCCAAATAAGGAAAATTGAACCAAATCCATTTGAAAGCGCTTTTTTTGCACTGCCTAAATAATGACTTGTAACTTTTTCAGGCTGTGTAGAATTATACTCAAGCAAGAATAATTACAACAAGGACCTTTGTTTTTTTTTAATTCTAACATAGGACCACATACACTGGAAGCTTATCTTAATCGATACAAATCTAAATTCAACTGGCCATAACTTATCTCAACAAATAGGCTTGCTGACAAAGCATATGGAATTTAAAGGCAAAGGAAGTCAACAACTAGAAAACCTTTCTTACACCAATGGGTGTCACTGCAGAAGAGTGGCTGCAGTTTCTACCTTGAATGGGGGCAACGTGTTGACAGAGGAACCGGAGGTAGCCTGGAGCCTCCCTGCCCTTGCCTCTGCACATACCGCTGCTTTTGAGGCACTCTGCCTCTCCAGGACCAGTGGTTACGGAGACGGAGGCCACAAGGTGCTCACAGGTAATTTCACTTCCAAATGAACACAACTTTGAGCAGGAACTGATGTGTGCACAGTTCAGGGCTTTCGTGCAAATGAATGATAGTGTTAAATGTGACTAAGTGGAAATGCAATCTATAAAAAATGGTTCCCAGAGATGAAGCAGCGGCTTCATCAGTCACAGCCCACCTTCAAAAGGCTTCTCATCACCCTGAAAGGATGATATCAATTAATTTATCTTCCCTCCATGTATTGATCATAACCTTCATCAGCTAATCATGTTTAAATTACAGAGGAATATCGTGGTACTCCGTCATTTCAAAGCCATTGGTGTATTGATCAGGGACTGTTGAAAATGTATATTAGACTACCTTAAAAAAATCATTACGTGAACTCAAAATATAGTCTAAGGTCAGTATCTAAGAACTGCAAAATAAGTAGAAGTAGGGAGGTTCAAGACCCAAATTAACCCAAATTTCAAAACTGCCTAAGTGCCGTGGCTTGAATGTGAAAAGTCCCTGTGGGCTCATGTGCTTGAAACTTGGTCCCCAGTGGGCAATTCTGTTTGGGGAGGTTCTGGTGACATTAGTAGGTGGAGCCATGTTGGAGAAAACAGTCACTGGCATGGCCTTGAAGTTTGTACAGCCTGGTTCCACTTCCTGCTTTCCCTCTTCCTGCTTCCTGTGTGCTAAGGAAACGTGATCAGCCAGCTTCCTGACTGCCAGGCCGTCGTCTCCACAGGCTGTTGCTCTGCCTTCCCCGCTAGGATGGCCCTATCCCCTCTGGAACTGTCAGTCAAAACAAACTGTCCCCATCTCAATTTCTTTTTGTCAGGATTTCTGTCTCCACCTCAGAAAAATAACTAACATACCCTGTGACTAATCGTTTGCAAAAAGAGGTTCAGATGATCAACTTGCTTTACCCCCAGTCTGAGTTCCCATCCATGTGGACCCACAATGACTTTAACCACAGAACTTAGCGGAGCGGCACAAGACATGCTCAAACCATACTCTTAAGTGCTTTCTGGACACCTGCCATGGAGGTCTTCCACTCGAAGGGAAGGTTTAGGAAACTGAGTCAAGTATGTTACGGAAACTCGCATCATGTGGAACTTCAAATGCAGATTCAAATGCAAATCCTTCTTAGAAGGCACTGGGCAAGTACACGGGGATAAAAAGACCAGCTCACAGCAAAGCCACATGGGTGGTACAGAGTGTGGCTGCACACCACGGCTAAGCCCGTGTCCCCAGGTGTCCCCAGGGAGACTGCTCGTCCAACCTTAAGGACCAAAACACAGAGCCACACCTCTCACAACGGACAGCATTTATTTTCACTGCACTGTTTCTGATGTTTGACCTGCTTCCTCATTGCTCTTGAGACCTTCTAACTCACAGACACCAATCATGGAAAGAAAACGATTTTACAACGTTTTGTTCTACGGTGCCAGGAGAACTCTGGAAAGATAGGATAAAAGATAAGAACAGGGGCAAATTTACTTAATGAAGGACAAGAGGATTCTGGGTAAGGGTGAGAGAGAGAAAAGGGGGAAGGTGAAGAAAATCTGTCCTGTGTTGTAGAACTTGCCACCCTTTGCGTCTAAGGGAAGATGAGTATTTACTCTACAGTCACTTCCTGCTAACAGCTGCTGCTGCTGTCCGCTTTGTGTAACAGGGAGGAAACAGCACACGCGAATGCCTTGGTTAAAGACTTTCCTAAAAATGTCACTAGGTAAGTAGAAAGTACAGTGACAACTCCCATCAGGAAGGGACTGTACTATTTATTACGGGATCATGGCCACCAATCATGGGACTGTGTGGAAATCTGGGCAGATCCACAGGGGCCTTGACCCCAACATGTGAGCATCGGCCCTTCTCTAACCACTGCTCTAAGGCACGGGCCACCAGGGATGGGAAGCAGGCTCTGCCCCTTTCAGACTGTAATTACCGGTGATACTTGAAATACGTTATGTGCCGGTAGGTTCAAAGATACAACTCCAGACTCCGTTGGCTGGGGGATGGCATCCTCTTTGTGTTTGCTAGTACCTTGATCATTCAACAAATACACTGTTACATGGTTTACACCAGTACACAGTCTCATTTAATGTGCTATGCATCAAACATACAAACAGCCAAGCCCGAAAGAATCGGCTTTATTTTTTTATTATTGAGATTTAACAGTCTCTCACACTTGGTGAGATTCCCGACACTATGTGCTGTGCTCCATCCAAAGCGTCACTTAGGAAGACATGACCGCTGCCCTTTTACCACAGGGGCCCACCAATTCCTCTCTTCTCCTCCAGTATTGCTTTAAAGTTGCTTCCTCTACAATTCAGCTTTCTGTTTGGACTTGAGTAGGAGACAGAAACAAAACAAACCCCTCCCCTTAGCCAGCCCTTCAGTCCTACCTATGGATTTAATTGCACAAGGCTCACACAGCAAAGTCAAGCTCAGACAGAGAAGCGATGTCAGAATGGCGCCACCTTATGGAAGAGGTGGGTTAGTGCCTGCGACAAAGGTCTCCTCCAGGCTGGAAAGGCTCCTTCCTAACCTCCGCTAATGTATGACATCTTTAAACTGAAACATATATCCATGTACACAGCTCCATTCTTCAATGGAAAAGATACAGACATTAACAACAAAAACTGACATGCACGTACTTGCTTTCTCCACAAACTGTACATTTTCTGCTGAACAAGAAAGCACCCCCAAAACTCTCATGAGATTGACTGCTCTGCTCAACCCTCATCAAACACCCCTTATCTT
>CABHPH010132342.1:0-35128 GCA_902168325.1 Peromyscus nudipes | reverse complement strand
AAAAAAAATAGCCACAATTCAAAAGAGAAGGTACCAAGAAAGTAAACAACACATTGAAGGATTCCTTGGTTTTGAAACATATGTCAAGCATTCAAAGAACGCCGCATTCTTTGGGCGTCTTCTTCCGGACAGAGGCAGTTGGAATCAAGATTTGTTGCTTGTGCCGATAGATTGGTGTTTAGATAGGCAGATTCCCCAGGAGGGATTCATGGATGGACAGAGGTAACAGGAGGAACAGATCTGAGGCCCCGTTAAATCTGTCCTGTGGCAACAATAACAGATATCATAGGGGCTGCTTGCGGGGATCCTTTGATGTGAAAACAATATTTAGAAAGAAGCTGAATGCCAAGGCATTCTCACAGACATGCTCTGATAGGACTTTTGAGTTGTCAGTTTCAAAAAAAAAATATATAGGTGAGCTTCCTTGATTTTATAACTTTGTTGAATATGAATCCCATCCTCCTTTCCAAACAGATTTGACATAACTTTGTTGGCATTTTCCGTACAGCCCACGCTGACATAAAGTTTATGGAAATTTTAATCAGTGTTTTGGGAGGGATGGCTTGGAAATGAATCCATTCCCGTGAGCTCTGCAGGCTTTTCTGCACAGAACACCTTTGTGTAAATGATGGAAGGATGTATGTTGCAAAGAGAACAGTGGGAAGTGTCATCCCTCCTGGGTAAGGCTGCCCTTTGCTGAGTGCACAGCTGCCCAGGGTGGGACCATGCTGCACATACACTCAGAGTGACCTGGAGTCCTGGGTCACTTGAAATTAGGGGGACAGAAAAAAACAAAACAAAGGAACTGTATTTGTTGCTTTTGTCAATGTTTTGTAACCTTACAGCAGAAGTGGAGGTCTTGAGGAAGGGCTTAGAGAAGAGTTGAGTGAAGAGAGATTTTGAAATTTGATGGCATGGTCCTCAATGTAAGACATTTCTGTTGTGAATACCTGTGGTAAGGGCTGGAGATGTGTGTCTTGGGAAGCTGCTTTTGCTCAGTGCTGGTTTCCTCAGAGGGTTCTCTGGACAGCCTACTGCAACCCCTGTCTCTTCCTCACTGAGCTCATTGGATTTCTTAATGTGTGGTCAGAAATGGCTTCTGGTTTAACTTGTAAGTGTTCATTTCATAGTTGCTTGTTTTTCCCTCTGTTTTTTTTATTTAAAATTTTAAATTATGATATTTTTATGAATTCTTGGAGAATAGCTTTTGAGACATGCCTGCTCCCTCTGAGGGGCTCTCACCTCTCTGCTTTTGAGTTCCTTTTGGATTTTGTCTTGCTCGGACAATACCTCTAGCTACGCTCTGTCTTAGTGGGCTTTCAAATGCTGTGATCAAACACTATGACCCAACGCCACCTGGGGGGAGGAAATTGTTTATTTCATCTTAGAACTCTCAGGTCACACTCCACCACTACAAGAAGTCAGGGCAAAAATTCAGGGCAGGAACCCGGAGCCTGGAATGGAAGTAGAAACCATGAAGGAGTGCTGCTTGCTGGCTTGCTCTCCATGGCTTGCTCAGCCTGCTTTCTTTTATCATCCAGGAACACCAGCCTGGGGATGGCACTGCCTATAGGGAATCCGGCCATCTCATATCAATCGTTAATCAAGAAAATATCCTGTAGACTTGAGTCATGGAGATATTTTCTAAATTGAGATTCCCTCTTCCCAGATATTTCTAGGTTTGTGTCAAGTTGACAAAATGCAACCAGTACCTGCTCTGCAGTACAATTTTATGAACACATTGTATCACCTAATATTAACCCCTGAAAATCTTATACTCTCTGACATCTAGGGGTTACCCACTGGAGCCTTCAGATTATATCCTTTCCACAGATGTATTTATTTTATTTAGTTTTCACAGTGTTTAAAACTATTTTTTCCAGCTTTTAGAAACCAAGCTTTTACGTCCCAATGGCCCCGTAAATATAATAACTAGCGTGCAATGTCCAGTCACTCAGTTGAGTTTCTAGAGACTTGCCACAGGGTCTCCACATTCCTGCATTGTAGCTCCAAAGCAAAGGGGGATGGTGGGTTCCCCTTCAGGTAGGGGCTGGGGGCTCCCTGATCTACCTGTTTTTTTTTCACCATTTTCTTTCCTTCTTGGACCTTAGTTGCTGTCTAGAATCGTAACTCCATTACTAAGTTTTGAGTTCTACACGGTACCAGCTGTTTGACAGGTGCTTTATGAATATTTACAGATTGGCAAAATGAAAGACTAAACCACTCCAGGAGATGTGTGCTTGAGTTCACCTCTCCATCTAAGCTGCCAGATAGGAATTCATAAAAGGAACCAAGGATTCTATAAGACTTGTATTGTGGTTTCTCCCAGTCAGGAGTTATGAGCCAGTTCCTTATTTTCAGGAGATTCATCCAAATCTCTTTCTTTGCCAACTGCCAAGTAGCTAAGCAGCCCTCCTCCCGCTGAAGGAGACAGCACCAAACTTGGAAATTCCAGTGAGCGCGTTGTTCTTAACCAACCTCTGAGTTTCTGCACAGTAGTCCGCTCCTCTCCAGAGTCGTCAAATTTGGCTTCAAGTAACTCTCCAATGAAAAGCCCCTTGGGGTATAAGCTTTTGTCTAAGAATATCCCCCCTCCTCCACCACTCCCTCTTGACTGCTAGGATCATTGGTAGGTTATTATTTTTTTCTGAGATAAAAATGGAATTGTTTTCAACTCAGATGTCTTAAACATAGTCTCATCTCTGCCGTGAGATTTCACATCTTTCAATTCAACGTTCACTGCCAACCATTCTGCATCTTCAAGTACAGCATGCTTGCTGGCTAGTCATATATCAACTTGACATACAAACTTGTTATCTGTTTTTTTTCTTTTTTTTCCTGGAGCTGAGGACCGAACCCAGGGCCTTGCACTTGCTAGGCAAGCGCTCTACCACTGAGCTAAATCCCCAACCCCTAAACTTATTATCTGAAAGGAGGGACTGACAATGGAGACGATGCTTCCATAAGATCCGGCTATAAAAACATTTTCTGAATTGGTGATGGGCAAGGGCCCAGCCCATTGTAGTGGTACCATCCCTCAGCTGGTGGTCCTGGATTATTATAAGAAGGCAGGCTGAGCAAGCCACGGGGAGCAAGCCATAAGCAGCACCCCCGATGGCCTCTGCATCAGCTCCTGACTCCAGGTTTGAGTTCCTGTTCTTGATTTCCTTTGATGATGAACAGCAATATATAAGCCAAATAAGTATAAGTATAAGCCAAATAAACCCTTTCCTCCTCAACTTGCCTTTTGGTCATGATGTTTCATTGCAGCAATAGAAACCCCAACTAAGACAACATATAAACCACTCAAGAAGATGTTTGGAGACATGTAAGACCTTTTGCAATTTATTAGTCATGGGTTAATGTTTTTTTTTTTTTTGGGGTTTGGTTGTTTTTTTTTTTTTTTCTGGTTGCCTGCTTTTAATCCAATGCTGTTTCCCCCTCCACAGATATGATAGTACTAATATTGTTTCCATTAAAACCTATTTAGTAAAAACTTCAATATGTGTTGATAAAATAAGGAATGACAGTCCCAAAGGACTGAAGATGTGGCAGAAATGCTGAGACAGTGATGGGCATGGCAATTCTTTGGAAAACACTGAGCCTTAAGATACAGTTTGAAAGTGAGGTAGGCTGCCGATGGAGCTCAGTAGGTAACATGCTTGCCTACCCTCCAGGATATTGTGGGTTTGATCCAGGCACCGCATAAACTAAGTATGATAATCTGTGATTGTAATCCCAGCATTGGGGGGGTTGGAGGCAAGAGAGTCAGAAGTTCAAGGTTATGTTCAGCCATATAGGGAGTTCAAGGCTAGCCTGGGTCCCATGAGAACATATTGCAAGAAAAAAAAAAAAAACTAAAATTTGGTGAAGTCTGGTGTGGGTCCTCCTTCTTTAAGGGATGCCACTGTCTTTTTGGCCTCAGCTTCCACCATTTTCTGTTATTTCATTTTTATTCATGATCATAAACTTGACTTTGAAATCCAACTAGACTAGGAGGTGAATAAGGAGAACATGGGACCCACCTGCAATGGGAATAAACAGATGGCAGGATGTCTAAGTGGGTAGAGTAGAGGGTGATCTCTTGAGCTAAAAAAGGACAGGTCTGATGGCTGAGATAAATATAGTCATTGTTCTCAGAGGACAATGGTGATCATGCTGCTTTTGTTGTTTCTGGAATTAAAATGCCCCATGGCATCCATCACATCCATCACATCTATCACGTTGATGTCCTGTTTCCCTCTCTAAGACCACATGCTTGCCACCAAGCCACTCAGTCTTGGCCATTATGGTTTGTGTTTGGTTCAGCATCCGCTGTTGGCAAGACACTAGGATTTGTGTACTCCAGGACAAAATTCTCACCATCCAGTTTCCTCTCCCTACACACGAACTTGCTGCTACTGTGTTTAGGGTACATGAGGGCACAACTGTGGAATCTGGAAGGGACCCTCATGTCCACATCTGTTCTCCTTGTCACTCAGAACACAAGGGCTTCCTTCCGTCTTTGGAACTTTGTCTGTGAATAACTCGAAGGAGAGAGGAAGCCCAGGGGCTTTCCTTCACCCACAGTGCTGCAGAACATGAAGGGTTAAGCAGACTGGCTGGGGCTTCTGTAGGCAAAGGAGGCATCTTCAAAGCCCAATGGCTTAATTACTTTCCTTTTTGTTTTTCCATTACATTAGCTTGATATAAGAAGAACGTGTTATAATTCAAATGTCCTGGGAGGTTTCCCAACCTCTCACAGCAGCAGCTTTATAAATGCGAGGTCTTGTTCTTGAAGTGAGGGAAGTTGTACTGTGAGGGACATCTTTGGCTCTCACTCCTGGCTCATTCCTTTCTTTCCTAATCTCTTTTGCATGCCTGGCCTCTTCCCACCCTTCCGTTGTAACGCTGCCTCCTCACAGAGGACCACCTGGACTACCCTATGAACCGTAAGTGCTGTCTCTCTTTTTAAACACAGCATCATATAGCTCGGCAGATAGCTTTCCTTCCTACTCACCAAAAACTGGAGTTTTCATGCACTCTTTATTATATATCTCTTCCTCTGTGTTGAGTTCTTCCAGTCAGTGTTCTGCTCACTACTGTGTCTCAGGTGGTCAACAGCGCACCCATGCATAGGTACATGCAAATGGTTGGCGAATGAATGAATGTGCTTACTGCATTTGTTCGTCATGAATTCTGTCTCATCCTTCAATGTTCATTGGGTTCACGAATTACTCTTAGAAGACCCCAGTGCCTTCCATAACCAAGACAGTGTGTTCCTTCTCCCCATTGAGTCCAAAATCATTACCTATGTGCCTTTGGTATAGAAGCAAATATATGAAGTCGTAGTTGAGTTAAAGGGCTATCGACCGCTAGCTATCTGAATATCTAGCATGATTCCCCACAGTGTTCATCTGTTTTGTTTTTGTTTGTTTGTTTTCTTAATGTAGTTTTTTTTTTTTTTTTTTTTTTTTTTAGTTTTTTGAGACAGGGTTTCTCTGTGTAGCTTTGTGCCTTTCCTGGAACTTGCTCTGTAGCCCAGGCTGGCCTCGAACTCACAGAGATCCGCCTGCCTCTGCCTCCCAAGTGCTGGGATTAAAGGCGTGCGCCACCACCGCCCGGCCTTAATGTAGTTTTTCTCACATTAAGGGAAGAAAGCATTCTCTTCTAATGACTTTAGTTTTATTCAGAACTGACAAGGGTAAGAGGTGAGAAGAGACAGAAACAACAATGTCTCATACTTGTGGGACATCTAAGTTAAGTATCTATGCAACTCTCAAGGTGAAATTGCTAGTCTCCATGCTTACCTCGGCAGAATACGATAAACCTCGCCATCTAGTGGTAGAAATGTAGAACTGCAGACATATATTGCATACTTACTGGATCCTCCTACTCTACAGTTAACTGAGTACCAATAATCGCTCCTCATGTGGCTGGCTAGTCACGTATTGGTCAATATATTGATCACCTAACGGACCCCCCAGGAAGTCAGGTTTCCTGGTGTAACAGTTGATTATGGGCTCTCTGGGTCATATACATACACATACAGTTGCTCTTTGGATTCATCAGTGTCTATCAAAACTGTTAACAAACTGGGGATATTTAATCAGAAGACTTCACAAACAAAAAAAATTCTACATGGACTTGGGGATTTTCTGGGACACTGATACCAGTGACCTGCATTCTTGCACTTCAACAACTAGTTTGAGCTGACACAAAGCTGCTCCTCCTTTGGACCAAGCTGCCCCGTCGGCTCCATCAGCCCTCTGTGCTGTTTCCACATCCGTTTGAGTCTGAGTGTTTCCGAGGTATAGAAACGTTTAGCAGCTTTTGGATTTCTTTGTTTATTTTTAAGGAAGGAAATCTCTCTAACCCTTTTCCCAAAAGGCCCTCTGCTCAGCAGTGACAATTATAACCTCACAATTATCAAGGGGGTAATCTACGTCTTGATGACCCTCAGATGAAAAGCTGTGTGCATCTCTGGGTTTCTTTTTCTCTTAAAATAATATCTTTACTCAAATTCCCCATATGTGATTATTTTCCTCTCCTTTGCTTGGTGAGTGAGAGAGCTATTTTTGAGATTTTGACCAATTCTCCCTTTTTTTGTTCAATAGGTGCTTCGTCGATGCTGGATCTCTGCTTCATGCTTCGTGTTGGTGTAGCTGGGGTGTAGTGGACATGCCCTTTATGGAGAAGGTAGTGACCACTATAAATGGTCTGTGTTACTATGGACACATGTGTGAGGGGCGTAGGACCCAATCCTGGGGTACAAATGGGGTCAGAAGGGTGTCTCTGGAGAAAGTAACTTTGAAGTTTAAGTCTGAGGTTAGGAATTAGCCAAAGGGTAGGGGAAGCGTACAGATCCCAGACAAAATTCGGAGAATTGTCCGGGTGGAGCAAGACATCCACCAGCACCTGAGGACTCTGTTGGGGAGCACAAGTAGGCAGGTGGGGAGCAGTTGCTGCTTATGACCAAGGCAACAAAGACCCAGAATTATGTTTTCAAAGATGCAGTTGAGAGCAAGCCGGGGAGCTGGTCCCTTCGGTCCTCGCCTGGTTGGTTTTGTAGGGTGTTGTCAGGGTGCCCACAACACTCTCAAGGCCTGGCTCCGATGCCACTGTAAGTGTTGCTGCTGCCTACTGGGCAGCCTCTCTTGTTTTTCTTCTCAATTCATGTTGCTCTTTTCCCATTTCCCTCACAGCTCTGTTTTCTCCACAGTTCTCTCCCGGCTCTCTGTGTAATCTGGCCTTTTCCTAGAGCTGTTGTGGATTTTCTGTTGTTTGGAAACACTCAGCAACAGGGTCGTGAACTTCTCAACCCACCCCATGGAAACCTTTCTATCAAAAAGTTAGCTTCAAAGCCTAGTTGGATGTAGTTAATGCGAAGCAAAGAGTCAACAGACATGTCCCCAGAGCCCTGGCACCGGAAAGTCTTTCTCTTGTTCCCTTTGCTCAATTCCCTGCTGGTCAGCAGCCTGAACTTCCACCTACCTTTCTCTGCTGGCAGCTCTCCATGTGTCCTGGGGTGATCATCGAAAGCTAGGGTAGGTCCTAGAGATTGAGAAGGCACTTGAACACAAGCTCCAACCCCATATGCCCTCAAGAAGCTCTCTTCCTTTCTGACAGGGCCTTTGCTTCCCCCTGAGACATACTGGTGTTGGTGTTCGACACACCTGGCTTCTGGTTTGAGTAGCAACAGCCACTGGCCATTTGAACCAGGAAACCTTCTTCTTTGGGACGTGATTTCCTTTCCTGTGATGTAAAAATAATAATATCTGTGCTGCCCACTTCAATGGGTTATTTTGAAGAGGAAAAAAAATTACTCTATAGATCAATTACTTCTGAAACAGGTATTGATTGCTCAGCCATCTGTCAGCCCCTGGGGGACAAAAGCCCTTGCTCAGTTATAATGTGTGATGCAATATGACAATTTCAGGCAGAGAAACCCGCCTCAAGCGTGGCCAGGTTGAGTGTGTATTTGTTCACTTTTTGCACATGTCTGCCCTGGTCCCTAACAGATAGTATTTCCTATTACTCCACCATGGACAAAGAAGAGATGGTTCCAATGTCTGAAACGATCTGAAATACTTACATCCAAAACACTTTTTGACACCCCGCCCCCAAATCCTTAGGTCTTCTTCCAAGTCAGGACTTGCCCTCCCACCATGGGCTTCTCAGTCCCCTCTTCACCTGCCTTCTCCAGTTCCATGAACAGAAGTCTAGGGAGGAAGGAGAGACAAGGAAAAGGAGCTAACAGAGGAGTCAGCTTTGGGGAGAAGTGAGCAGGGGTTGGGGCCATCACATTAGAGCAGTTTAAGAAAGGCTTATTTAGAAGGAGGAACCCCAAAGGGGCCTGTGGCCGCCCAGGGGCTGCAACAGTAGAGCTGTTACCACTTCTAGGTCCAGATGGACAAGGGGAGCGAATTACATTCAGAACAGGAGAGAATGTTTAGATAGGGTTGAGTGATGGGAGCCCTAATGGGGAAGTGCAGCCGTCAGAGAGGACAGTGGATTTGATCGCAGGCACATCTAGGCTAGACGATGGAGTGGGCTGTGAGGAGGCAGAGAGGGAAGAAAGGGTCACTCAGAGGTCTCAGGCTTGGGACACTGGTGACTGATGGACCACTTTCAACAGGGAACACGAGAAGGGGCTGAAGTTGGAAGACCTGGGTTAAGTTTGGGGCCCGCTATGTTAATGAATGAAGAACATCTACTTAGAAGTTGCCAGGCTTGAACTTGAGTTTCGGAAGAGACCTCAGCTAGATACATACAGTCATAACATACAAATAGTGATTATTACTGTATTGAAGATCAATGAGATGTATATCGTGTGTGAAATCTGATGCTTAGCGGATAAAGAATGTAGTCCTTAACATTTTGAAAATTGTCTTCTTCCATTCTGGAATGATGTCCACGCTTGAAGTAGATCATGCAGTTATACAGGCAAGATAATAGCGGCCCACTAAATATTCATTTTGCAGTAGAGAAAACTGAAGAGAAGAAAGACAAAATATGGTAGAATTATTATCCTTTCAAATGACAAAAAGCCCAGTTGAAGCTAATTGAAGAAAGTCTTTGGCAAGGAGGAGTGATTTCCAATTTCAGACATTTTCCATTTCTAATGGCAAGGAGTGATTTCCAATTTCAGACATAGTTTGGTCCAGAGGGTCAGAGAACACCACGGAGAAAGGGTGCTAGTGCCTCTGTCTCTATCCATCCTGTTTCCCCATAAGCTTGCTGCCTTCTCTAAGGCTGGCTCAGTCTCATTTTCATAAAATGGCAAGCCTCCCGTACGCTGTCTTCCAACCCAGCAAACAGGCGGTAACCTCTCTCTCAGAAGCCCTATTACATGCCTCGGGCCTCATCAGTAGCTCGACATAGCTGATCTTAGAGTTGATCCATCACTGTGTTGGAGGGATGGGGGCTGCCAACAATATTGGGACAGTAAGAAACTACTGGTAAGGCTAGCAGAAGGGCGTGATTCTAAACCCACAGTAGGATTTCACACTAGAGGTGAAGTTTGTCCCCGTGAACAACAGGTTGCTGTTACCTGAGATAAAAGACCCAACCTGACAACTTTAGGAAGAAGGGGCTGGAAGGTACCTGGTTTGTCGGCACTAGAGCCAGAGCTCAGGGTCAGCTGCTCCGGCTCACTTACTGTCTCCAACACTCTTATCACTGCAGCCTGTTTGTTCCCATACATGCTTCAGAGATTTAAGATGGTCAGAGGCTGGGAAAGGGTCAAAAGGAATAGCAGGGATTAAAAACTCAGAGAGACCTCACATCATCCAGGATGGTGCCCTGGCCATTACCTCTGATTAGCCCAAGTTGAACTAGACAGGAGTAAGTGAAGAGATGTCACTCACTCAGGCCAGCAGGAGGGGAGGGTAATGAATAGAAAGATGCTCATGCTTCCTGCTTCTTCCTCTCCCCCACTTCACTTAGCTTGAGAGAAATCAGTCCAAAGTGTCAGGGGACATTTAAAACCTGTATGTAAAGCTGACCAGCCCCCAGACGGCTCTCAGAGTGGCTTCAGTTCATTATCCACTGCTAGACTGTCCCACATGACTCCTAAGCTTCGTTTCTGCCACCCCAGTCGGAGTTTTGTTTGTGTTGGCTATTTTTAGAACAGTGTGAACCCTTGGGGATCATCATACCCAATTCCCTTGTCTCCTAAAAGGACAAGGAGCCTCGGTGTTGCAGAATGAGTTAAGACTCACACTTCCTATCAGAGTTGATCATTTGAATCTGTGATTCCCATACCTGGCCCAAGGATCCCTCTGTTGCCTCCACCTTCCTCCCTAATGGCTTCTGCAAAGTGCCTGACTGGCCTCTTCCCTGAAAAATGATCTCTTAGGCATTGTGGGTGCAGGCGGATTTTACCTAAGAAGTAGGGGGAATTCCTAAGAAGATTTGCAAGTTGGTCTTCGCAAACTCAGAAACCCGGTTTAGATTTTGTGTCTCCATAGGCTCTTAGACGCTCACAGAAGCCCACCGAGGCTGGAACAGTACACACCACTGTGAAAATGAGCTGCACATGGTTGTAAAGTCCCGTTTCTACCTTTCAGGACCACACACTGAACTTCCTTCCCTGAAGGAAGGCTTGTGGACCACTACAGGATGCCGAGGGCTGAAGGAATTTGCCTGCAGGCAGTCTGGGATCTATCCACTTTGCTCTGTGGTGGGTGGCTTTACTCTTCTCCAGATGTGGGTTCAAGGGCATGTGATTTGTGCAGGTACACATGGACCAATGTTGAGAGAACTCCAGACTTGCACGGCTGTGGACATCTTGAAATTCTGAATCCTTCCTTCCTTCCTTCCTTCCTTCCTTCCTTCCTTCCTTCCTTCCTTCCTTCCTTCCTTCCTTCCTTGCTTCTTCCCTTCCTTCTTCCCTTCCTTCTTCCTCCCTCCCTTCTTTTCTATTTTACTGCTTGATAGTTTCATAATTTGTATAATGAACAGAATTTCAGGGACCCCACACTATGGGGGAGTGCTTTCATAGCTCTTCAAACTAACGCTGCACAGTACAATGATGAATTGTAAAATTCAGGTTGATAATCTCAATTTTTAACCTTTCCGAGGTCACCATCAAACAGCATAAATAAACACCATGAGGCCTGAGAGCCATGGAGAAAGGAAGGTAAAGCTTCATGTTTTATAATTAGTGGCAATTTAGCATTCTCCCCCTATGAGAAAACCCATATTTTGATTTTTGTACAGGGCCCCACAAATCATGTTAGCATCCCTGTCTTTAAGGCCTTAGTATTTAATTTCTCAAATTCTCCAACTTCAACAGGGTTGTTTCTAACACTCTGGCCATTTGAATCACCTTACTGCCCAACCATGTTTCTTTTAAATATGGAGTTGTTTTCATTAATAGTGTTTAATTTATCAAGAGCTGTATTACTTTGTTCGGTCGGCCGTGGCAATATATTTTAGCACCCTGGGTGGCTTACACGGAGGGATGTATTTCTTCATGATCCTGGATGAGGGAGGTGCCAGAGCTCTTCGTTCTTCTGAAGCTCTTCCCTGGCTTTTTAGGCCTGCACATGTTGCTGGGCACATACATTATCCCCGTATACATTGCCCATCCCTATGTGTACACGTCCCTCTTCCCCTTCAATCCACTTGACTTGTGTCTTACTAATCTAACCTCTTTTAATCTTAATTACATTTTTACAGTCCTTATCTCCAAACACAGCCATATGCTGGAGGTTAAAGCTTCAGCAAATAAATTGGATACAGGTAGAATTCAGCTCCCAGCAAGAACTTATGTCCTCTCTCTTTTGGTGGTGGTCTTGATGTAGTATCTAGTACTCACATTTCGCAAGCCCATTCATTCACTAATTTGATAAATATTTGCTAAGTGCTTACTAAATGCCAGTTGCTGGGATAGATACTGAAGATGTGATGCCCAAGAATACAGGTAGATTTCTGCCACCATGAGAATTTAGGCACTGGGGGAGATAGGGGTAAAAAAAACTAAGAAAACAATTACAGACTGTGAGAAGTACAAGAATAATAATACCCAGTGCTTTGATAGTAACTTAAGGGAGTAATTTTTGAATAGGGCTGTCAGGGAGTCTGTCTCGGAGGGGACAGCTAACCTGGCTATGCAGGGAGAAAGATTCCTTAACACAGAGTGATCAGAACAGGAAGTAGCAAGGGCGAAGACTCAGAAGTGGTAACAAGCCCAGCATGTTGCTGGTGTTGACTAAATGGCCATGCCACTGTCGTGCATAATTTTATATAGAATATGGAATGAGATAGGCAGGAACAAGGTCACGCAGGGTCCTCTCGGCCTTTCGAATCCATCCTGAATGTGACGGGAAGCCACTGAAGCTAGTGATAGGGCATATTCTGTAGTGTTGAGAGATTGGCGGAGTGCGGGAGGGGGATGGAGAACCCATTGTCTTCTGTCATTCATGCACTTTTATCTCACAGGACTGATTAAGGCAGGCTTTCACAAACACTGGGGAGGGCGCCCTCTGCTGTCCTTGTCCTTTTTAACTCTCATTTGATGACCTAAAGGGAGAGCAGAGGTGCTTCCCAGGACTGCCCCCTACCCCGGTCCTTCCCTCCCCCTCTCCCATCTCTTCCTCCCTCCCCTTCCCACATCTCCCTCTTGTCTCCATTTACCTCAATCATTCATTTATTGTACAAAATCATGGCCTTTATTGTGGTGTTTAAAATTGTTTATTTGTGTGTATGGTGAAGTCTGAAGAGCTTTTGACAGTTCTCTCTTTCCACAATGTATGCCAGGGGTCTGAACTCACATCGTCAGGCTTGCAAAACCAGCCAAGCCATCTCACTACCCCATTATGACGTTTTCATATATGCGCATCATATAATTTCATGATTCATGTTCACCCTTCTGTGTCACTGTTCCCTTCCATCTTCCTAAAGAGCTCCTTTTGACTTTCATGTCACACACACGCGCACGCACGCGCTTAAAATCTGGACTCTGCGTGTATTTGTCTTTTTGAATCTGGCTTCGTTCACTTAACATGGTCTCCAGTTCTGTCCCCTTTCCTACACATAACAACTTTACTCTTCTTTATGGCTAAATAAAACTCCATTGTATAGATGTACTACGTTTTCTTTATCCAGCAAGCTGTCCATGGACAGCTAGGCTGACTCCAGGTCTACTCTATTGTGGACAGTGGAGTAATAAACACGGGTGTGCAGGAATTTCTACAGTATGCTGATTTAGATTGCTTTGGGTATATAATCAGGCATGGGATACCTTGAGCATATATTAATTATATTTTTAGTTTGAGGACTCTCCATACTCATTTCCATAGTGCCTTTATCAAATTACATTTCCATTAACAGTCTGTTTATGTTCCTTCCCAACTCCTGACAATAGGAAGTGCTGAGACCCTCCAGTCAGGTTTCCAAACACAGACCAGTATTTTTCTTAATGAGAGAGGGGGCACAAGGGAGCTCCCAACCAGGTGGGTAAGAATTCTCTGGAAAGAAGGCTAAATATGGCATAAAATTGTCTTTTTATAAGAATGTTTTTTTTTTCTGAAAGATTATACGTGCTCCCAACAAAAACAATTATCAGGAAACAAACAAGAGGGGAAAAAAACACTAATAACAACCATTCTGGATCTTACTATTAAGTTGAAAAGTGTAAATGCATGATGAGCACTGCTCCAGCAACTCTATGTACATGCATCATAAAAACACATTCAGTGTAAATCTCACTGTAGTTAAACCATTACTGACATTACTAGAACAATTTAAAAGTTGTTTCTACTTTAAATGTATGGATTGTCTCAGCGCTATAAAACACGGGCCAGCAAATCTTTAAGAGCCAACGTTTAAGGTTCTGTGGAATAAGATATCTTGGTCACAACCATGCTTCTCTGCCCTTGCAGGATGAAAGCATTCAGGGTGTAAATGGACCACTGTTGTATTCCAGAATTTAGTTGTCTGTCGGGAAGAAGTGATGGGCCAGGTTTGGCCCACAGCTTGCAGTGTGCTGTGTAGATGTAACCAACCGTCTTATAAATAAGAAACACAGAACCAATGCAAAGAAGAAAGCCAAGAGGTCAGAGCTAAGAGCTAAAACCTTACCCTTCCTCCTGCAGTGGTCCTACCTCTCCGAAGGGAACCGCTACTTCCTGTTTAAAGTCTTTATATAGTCTCTGTTCTGCCTTCTCATTGGTTGTAAACCCAACCACAGGACTGCCTCATCACGGTCTGTCTGTATAGACCTCCAGGTGTTCTGTGGTTAGTATTGAGATTAAAGGCATGTATATCCAATGCTGGCTGTATTCCTGAACATACAGAGACTTACCTAGCTTTGTCTACCAAGTGCTGTGATCACAAGCGTACACCACCACTGCCCTGCTTTCCTATGGCTTGCTAATAGCTCTGACCCCCAGGCAACTTTTTTTATTAACATACAATTAACATTTTGGTACAAAAGAAAAATATCACCATAGTGCTGATCTGAGGCGCCGATACAGGAGAGTTGTGGTGAGTTTTCTCCTCCACATTTTGCTTCTGTTCTTTTCACTTTGTTAGGATTTGTGGAGTATTCTTTAATATGGCCATTATGTCCATTTGGGATTCCCCTTAGCTGTGACTTTAAAGGCGCACATTCTTCCTCAGTGTTCCTTTGCTTTCGTGAGTTCCTTATTACTGCTCAGTGTTCTCAAATAGGATGGTCAGGCAGTTTTAACTTGCCTTTGTTTTTAAAAGAGTTCATGGGGAATATATTTCCCAAGTTTCATCATGTCAGGAAGCAGCCTCTTATCTCTGTTCTCAATGGCACCTTTGAGTGACATAGTGTTTACCACTACTCGGATTCTCCCAGCACTTGGTCTGGCTGCCTTGACTGCTCATTGCCAAAGCCAAGGCAGCTCCTTGAAAACGCCCGACATCTCCCTCTAGTGGCTGATTCGTGTTTTTCTGCACTCATGTCAAAAGAAGTTTTATCTTGATTCTTCCCTTCTCCTCTCCCTCCCTCCTTCCCTTTCTCCCCCTCCCTCCCTCCTTCCCTTTCTCCCCCTCCCTCCCTCCTTCCCTTCTTCCCCTCCCTCCCTCCTCCCCTCCCTCTCTCTCTCCCTCCCTCTCTCCCCCTCCCTCCCTCCTTCCCTTCTTCCCCTCTTCCCTCCTTCCCTCCTTCCCTCCATCTCTCCCTCCATCCCTCTCTTTCTTCCCCTTTAATTGAAAACAGACTTTTTCTCACATAATATATCCTGATTATAGTTTCTCTCCCTCTTCTCCTCCCAGTTCCTCCCTCCTCCCCTCCCATCCACCCCCTTTCTATCTCTCATTAGAAAACCGGCTTCTAAGGGATAATAAAATAAAATGATAAGACAAAACAAAACTAGTGCATCAGAATAGGACAAAACAAACAGAAGGAAAAGAGCCCAAGAAAAGGCACAAGAAACAGATATAGACACAGAGACGCACTTCTTCCTAGTCATAGGTATCCCATAAAAACACTGAACCGGAAGCCATAGTATATACACAAAAAGAACAGGTAGGGTAAACAGAGAGGAAAAGAAAGATAAAAATTAAAACTAAATAAATAAAATCCCCGACACAACATTACGAGATAAGGAACCCCCAAAGAAGCCATTGAGTTCATTCCCCTTGGCTGTTCATTGCTTGGCATAGGGCCTGCCTTTGAGAATAATTTGCTTTCCCAATGAGACTTCCTTGGAGAAAACTAACTTTTCATTTTCAAACAGTTGAGGAGTTGCAATCAATTGAAGATTGCTTCTGGGTTAGGGATGGGGGCTTGTGTCCATTTTTCCTTTCAGCTCTAGGACTCCATTGGGTGCAGACCAAAAACCTTGCCATTTCTCTTGAGTCTGAGCTATATGAAAAAAGTCTTTGCCAATTGTCCTATGGGTCTGAGGTCTTGGGCATCCTAGACATGGCTGTGCTCATGTTAAGATCCATGTTCAGTCAGGGCTTCACTTACTCAGGGCTTCCTCCAGTGCCTACAGACATGCTTTATTACAGCAATAGAAACCTAAGCATGACCTTAGCCTTTCTAACGGTGGTAAGAAGAAATCTCAAAGTAGTTTTGATTGGTGTTTCACTAATTGCTACGGACATTGAATATTTTTAAAAAGATGTTACTGGACCATTTTCGTTTCTTCTTTTCAGAACTCTGTTTGTATCTATAGCCCACTCATTTTATTTTATTTTGATAGGGTTGTTTCTTGATTATTGATTTATTTTTGATATTCTGGGTATTAATCGTCTGTCAGATGTACAGCTAGTAAAGATTCTCTCCCACTCCGTGGGCTTCCTCTTTATTTGACTGTCTCCTTAGCTGTGCAGAATCATTTTATTATGAGTTTCCATTTGTTAAATATCAGCACTAATTACTGAGCAAATAGAGTCCATTCAGAAAGTCCTTTCCCACACCTGTATCTTACAGATACCACCGTTTTCTTCTAGCAGTTTCGCGCTGAAGACTTTGACCCACTTTAGAGCCGATGTTTGTGCAAGGCGAGGGGATTAGATATGGATCTGATTTTGTTCTTCTACATGTGGCCTTTCAATTTTCCCAGCACTGTTTGTTGAAGATTCTGTCTTTCCTCCAGTGTATGTGTGTGTTTGGTTTCTTTTTCAAGTAACTGACTGCTGTCATTGCCTTGTTAATCTTGATACTTAACACTGACGGTTAAAGAAGGAAATTGCTCAGTTGTGATCATTCTGTGTCAGGCAGGTTTGCTGCTGCTGCTGCTGCTGTTATCACAAGGGGTAGCTTCTTTGTGTTTGTGCTTTCTCTCCTTTTTTTTAATTACTGTGGATTGAGGCAGGCAGTCTACTACTGAGTCACAGGTGCATGGACATGCTTTTAAAACATCTGTGAACCCATTTCTTCTTTCCAGGGTAGTTTTCTTAGATTATACCTTTAAATTCCCTCGTGGCTTTCCCTGTACTCTACTAAGCATGCCAGGGGCTCTCACACATTTTTCTCTCTCTGTATCCTTTATCTTGGCTTTAGTTCCTCTGTCTTTTCTTTCTGTATTTTCTGTCATTGTTCCTGGCAATATTTCCACGGCACACTCAGACTCACCTTTCATTCCTTTGCCATTTATCACTTGTTACATTTGAAACACTTTTGTGTTTTTTTTTCCAATCTAGTCTCTTAAACTGATAGTCTCTTCCTCATGGTAGTCAGTGTTTTATAATTTTCTTAGAGGTTTTGCTTAGATTCATATTTTTATATATATGAGTGTTCAGACTACATGTACCTCACTGAATGCCCATTTCCTACAGGGGTCAGAAGAGAATATTGAATCCCCTAGAGTGGAATTAGAGATGATTGTGAAGCACCATGTGGGTACTGGAGACTGAACTGGGTCCTCTGCAATAGCAAGAAGTGGTTTTAACCACTGAGCCCTGGATTTATATTTTAATGAACTTTTCTCTTTAATGATGGTTTGAAAAAGAAACCGAGTTTCACATTTGGGTTCCCGTTGCTTCCTGAGAGCATTTCCCTGCTGTAGCTAGAGTTTTCCTGCCTGGCTCACAGTCAGGACAAATCTCTGTCACCCGCCAGTCCCACAGCCACTCAGACCCAACCAAGTGAACACAGAGACTTATATTGTTTACAAACTGTATGGCCATGGCAGGCTTCTTACTAACTGTTCTTATATCTTAAATTAATCCATTTCTATAAATCTATACCTTGCCACATGGCTTGTGGCTTACTGGCATCTTCACATGCTGTTTGTCATGGTGGCAGCTGGCAGTGTCTCCTCAGCCTTCCACTTCCCAGAATTCTTTCTGTTAGTCCCGCCTATACTTCCTGCCTAGCCACTGGCCAATCAGTGTTTTATTAGCAACACATTTGCCATACAGAACATCCCACAGCACCCTACCCCCTTTCTTTTTCTAGTAGATGGTTCTACTTAGTCACACACCCCACTCTTCTGGACCTATTTTTCCTTTCCTTTATCAAGATGCTGAGTTGGCAACTGAGTATGGCTTTTTATACATTTTTTATTATTAACATTATTTTGAATTCTCAGTATTTTGTTGATAGGCTCTGCTGTTGAGATATGGAGCTGGCATAAGAGGCTGTATTAATCATACCAGAGTCTATTTCTTTTCATAGTTACCAGTTCTAAAAGATTTTGGCTCAAATCGTACCCCTTTCTTCTGTGGTTGCAACTGATAACTTGCCTTTAAAAATGGCTATTTGAGAAGAAGTTTCTGGATCTTGATTTACTCTTCTGTCCTTACATGGAGGTAAAGTATTGAAGCAAAAGTCTGGTACAGCTTTGGAAGGATTGAGTTATGAAAAAAGATAGACCGGATGATTTTTAAAATCTCTCTCTTATCTTTGCATTCCAAGGTTAGGCCGTGGGACAGCGGGGGCCACCCAGCCATTGGAAACAGTCAAAATGCAAGAACAGTTGAACTGAATAAGGGGCACTGCAGTTCTCAAGCCATTAGAGGGCAGATCTCGCTAATTTTATAACAGTAGTCACTGCTGTCAATCTTCCAGGAGCTCACTTAAATACCTGCAAAGTGTGAGAAGGCCACAGCCATGACGGGAATGAGCTTGGGTTATCTGGCCAGCAGAGACTTGCTCATTCATTAGAGGGAGTCATGTTTCTTTTTTCTCTTGCCTTCTGTGTCTACCCAGGTAAGAGGTAACTTCTGTCTGGAAACAGTTAAAGTCAATTCAAACCCTCGGTTATCCATGCTATGTTTTCCAGCTGGGGTACAGAAAGGCGAAGTGACTTGCCAGGAGTTTCTGCTGCCCTGCTGATTAGTGGTTAAGACCCAAGATGGGGCCACCACTAGATGGTTCCTGTGCCTTCACAGACCCCTCCAGGTCCTGGAGTTCTTACTGCTCACACTGTGCTTCCAGGACTGAGGGAGGCCACAGCTGACAGCAAGAAGTAAATGAAAGTCTCCCTTTGGGCTAGTGGCATTTTGAATAGTTATTCTGGACAGAGTCTGTTTTGGTCTCAGAACAAGGAATTTTTTTTTTCCCAACAAATATTCTGTAAACTTGCTGTTGCTGACAGCAGTTGTCCTCTTTGTCTCTCAGACTGGGTCTTAGTGATGGTGGGGCCATTGCCAGAGTGAGGCTTCATCCTGTTACTCATTCACATCCTCCTTCCATTGTTCTTCAGTCTCTTTAGCAGCTGAAGCCTTGCCTGCCCCCCTTAGAGTACTCCTGGCCTCAACTTTTTGCTGAGACATTTAATCATTAGCTACCTATTTGTCTATCTGTTTATGTATCTATGTATGTATACATCAGTGTATCTATCTATTCATCATCTGTCTGTCTGTCTATCTAGCTATCCATCACGTTTAACTGACTGCTCATCACTCTTCACAGAGAAGTGCTGAACGACAAATCAATAAACCCTACCACAGAATTCAGATCACCATCTGTTCTGTCGCTGTTAGTCACACCAACTGGCAAGGACTTCATAGGACTGGGCCCTTAGAGAAAGGATGTGTTTTTGTTGGTTTTCAAGTGAGTTTGCCTGGGCTATGTCATAAAAATGGATATCTGCACTTGGGGGGCACTTATCTTTCATTGCCATTATATCGTCACAAATCAGATTCCACCCAACAAACAACAAGCAGCTTCAGGGGTGTGTGGATGTGGGCTATGGCCAGTAGTTAAATTCACTGTGGTGAAAGTGGCCAGTGCTCCCACACATCTTTTAGCACTAGACTAACACTTGTGGAGAATCATGCTTTCTACCTGTCTAGTGCACTTGTGTGGATGTCAGTTTGGTAGAAGGGTTATATTCTTGTCTTTGTGAAGTGCTGGGATTGGAACCCAGAGCCTCATATATGCTGATTTCTATACCTCTGAGCAACATCTTTGGCCATGAAGGGATTATCATCCTACTGAAGACATTAGTTAGGCCATGGACTAGGGGATGATGTGTCTTGGCTTGCTCTTTTCTCTAGGGCTAAAGATAGTAAGAGCCCATGGGTTTCCAGTCATAAAGAAAATCAGACAGTGTCATCTTTAGGCATATGATCCAGCATTAAACCATGGATGCATGTGAAGAGAGAGAATACTCCTGGGTTTATGGACTCCAAAAGCTGTGTTATCTAATATCCAGTTTTTCCACTGATATTGTATTATTTACAGATTTGAATAGGGTTTTGTAGGTAGAGTTTCTCTGTGTCTCAGCAGCCACTCCCAAATAACCACTCAGAGACTTATTATTAATTATAAATGCTTGGCCAATAGCTCAGGCTTGCTATTAGCTAACTCTTACATTTTACATTAACCCGTATTTCTTATCTACACTCTGCCACATGGCTCTGATACCTTTTCTCAGTATGACATGATCATCTCCTTCTTTCTGTGTCTCCTCCAGATTCTGAGAGACTCCTCATCTCATTCTGCATGCTCTTTTTTCTTCTGCAAGTGCCGCTTAACCTCTACCTGTCCAGCTATTAGACAGTCAGCTTCTTTATTAATGCCCATGATCTGCTGGGGGACTCCTCTTTCTTATCACTCCTGAGAATTGTCAGGGTATAGTTCAAATCTGTTTGACTTTCACTGGTCACTTTTTACTCTGGACTGTGACCCATGATCCCATCTCCTGATCACCTCTTATTATCTCACCTCTATTTCTCAAGCTTTCCTCCTAAGATTTTCTTCAAGAGTAATGGATATGCCTAGTATCCATGGCCCCTGCCAAGAAGATATGGTCTCACTTTCATTTCCCATTGCTTGTGCTAGACTGCAATTGTCTGATGAAATCCTGTGGAATATTTCTTTACACTGTGTGAAGATGTGTCAGTGTGACGGGGTTAATAAATATATATGCACATATATGTAGCGATAATTATAGAAAAAGAAGTAATGAGTTTGAGAAGGAGTTTGGGAACACAGAAAGATTTGGAGGGGGAGAAGAGGATGAAATGATATAAATACAGTACCCATGTATGAAAAATGTAAAGCAAAAATGAAATTATGAAATTTACAGGTAAGTTGATGAAACTAAAAAAATATACTGAGTGAAGTAACTGAGGTATATAAAAACAAGCAACAACAACAACAACAACAAAAAAACCCAAAAAACAAAAAAAAAATGATTGCATGTTCTTTCTTTTGTGTGGGTCCTAGCTTCAAATCTCTAATTTTGTACAGTCAACTTAAGAATCCTGGTAGGAATCACAAATCTAGAAACAAGCTATGTGTGGTGCCTTCAGGAAGGGGGAATAGTAAAATGTAGGTGATGTGAAAGAAGAGATGGGGAATGACGTTGACGATGGATGGAGGTGGGAAGGTCTAAGCCAGGAGAGGTGGTGACATAGGGGAAGCAATGTGGCAGGGGGAAGGTTAACAAAAATGAAGGTAGTATAAAAAGAACATACGCAACCTACTATATTGTAGCATAACTAAGTTGGAAAGGATATACTCTTCATGGTTAGAAGAAGCTTCTCTTAAAGCTATGGGCTGTTGAACAAAGTCTACAGTTCAAGGTTATGTGATAGATCCTCATGGGGTATTGGTCAAGAGAGTCACTGGAGTCATCCCAAACAATACAAATGCTTACCTTTGCCCTTGGTTGTCCGCTGGAATTAGATGATAACACCTATCGTTGAGACATCACATAGCATGGTGGCACAATGTCCTGGTTTTGTCAGCTTGACACAAAACTAGACAGATCTGTGAAGAGGGAGTCTTACTTGATAAAATGCATCCATGAAATTGTTCTCTAGACAAGTCTATAGTATATTTTTTTTTATTAATGATTGATTTGGGAGAGTCCAGCTGGGCCCTCACCACCCCTGGGGGCAGGTGGTCCTGGATGGTACAAGAAAGTAGACTGAGCAAGCCATGGAGACCCAGTCAGTAAGCAGTATTCCTCCATGGCTTCTGCTTCAGTTTCTGCCTTCTGGTTCCTGCCTTGAGTTCCTACCTGGACGTCCTTCAGTGATGGAGTGTGACCTTTGTGTTGTAACCTAAAATAAACTCTTTCCTCTCAAGTTGCTTGCTGTATCCGTGCAGCCTGGTCTCAGAACCCTGGCTAGTGATGGTGGGAGTGAGTGAAGAAAGGACAAACATGTAGACACATGTGCAGTGAATCTGGGTTCCGCCGTGGTTCTCTAATGCTGCCACCCCAATCTGCAACCTCAGAATGTTTATTAGTTATAGCATGGGGGAAGAGTTAGCTCGTCTCAGTATGAGGTCTCTGCAGGCCAGCAGGCTCAGCCTATAAACATCTGGAAGGAGGAAGCTGCAGTTGCTAGTCTTTGCACAACTGATCAGCTGTTCATAAACGCTCCTACTTGGACACCCGAGAAAAGCTTTGCCATTTCTGTGGAGCTTGGGCCATTGAGCTTCATCAATTGTTCTATAGATCAGAGGCCTTGGGTGTTCTTGACATGGACAAGCCCATGTCAAAATGCATGCTCACTCAAGACTTCACTCACTTAAGGCTGACTCCTCCCCCTATAGTTGCTTTTGGCCATGTGTGGTGATATTTTATTTGTGCTGAAATATGTTAATAAATAAAGGTTGCCTGGAGATCAGAGGTCATAGCGAGCTATAAAACAGAAGTCAGGTGGTGGTAGCCCACACCCTTAATCTGATCACAAGGCAGGCAGAATCTCTGTGTGGTTAAAGACACAGACAAGCATGGTGACACTTGCCTTTAATCCCAGTACCAACCATAGAGTCCTGCAGGTCTATATAGACAGGCAGTGATGAGGAAGTGATGTGGCTGGGCTTAGGGCCAATGAGAAGGCAGAACAGGAAGACAATAAAAGTGCAGGGTAGACAGGAAGAAGTGCTCTCTGGGGAAGCTATGGCGGCGTGGTGGTAAGCTAAGGCTAGTCGTGGCTATTTGCTTTTTCTCTGATCTCTTCGGCTATTACCCCTGTATTTGGCTGTTTGTTTCTTATTTAATAAGACTGTTTAGAAATTTGTCTACAGCCATGCTGTTTTATCACAGTAATAGAAACCATAACTAAGTCACATGATATAGAAGAATAAAACTGGAATAAAGCTATACGGCTTCTCCCTAGCAGGCAGTTTTCACAGTGTCAACTGTCTGTGCAGACTGTCCAGAAGAAAAGGCATTAATGGTCTTACCCAGCTGTGAACCCTATGAACTGCAATGGCAACCTGCCAAGCAAGATGGTCCCACTTGTGCAGTAGTGGTGTGACTGTTATGAGAGTGTGGGGGACTCACCCCCACGTTTTTCCCCAGGGTACGTTTGAACAGGCAGAAATGGGAAATGTTTATTTAGAAAGAGATACCTAGATGACAAGAGGAAGGATAGAAAGACAGGATAGTCTTGGGAGGGCCTGGGTCAAAACCCACCAGCCCAGAACTTTATTCAATAGGGCTTTTTATAACAATGCCAAGGAGAGGGTCAAAAGACCTCCCCCTTGATAGATACAGCCAAGTGTAGACCCTTCCAAACACCTGGTCCCAGGCCCGTGGTCTTATCATCTTTTTTTTTAATATATTTTATTTTATTTTACAATATAATTCAACTTTACATATCAGCCATAGATTCCCCCGTTCTCCCTCCTCCCGTCCCGCCCCCCTCCCCCCGGCCCACCCCCCATTTCCATCTCCTCCAGGGCAAAGACTCCCCCGAGGGTTGAGATCAACCTGGTGGACTCAGCCCAGGCAGGTCTAGTCCCCTCCTCCCAGGCTGAGCCAAGGGTCTCTACTAAGCCCCAGGTTTCAAACAGCCAATTCATGCACTGAGCACAGGACCCGGTCCAACTGCCTGGATGCCTCCTAAACAGATCAAGCCAATCATCTGTCTCACCCATTCAGAGGGCCTGATCCAGTTGGGGGCCGCTCAGCCATTGGTTCACAGTTCATGTGTTTCCATTCGTTTGGCCACTTTTCCCTGTATTCCATCCATCCCTGGTCCCAACAACTCTTGCTCACATAAACCCTCCTCCTTATTGCCAATTGGACTCCCGGAGCTCCACCCGGGGCCTGACGGTGAGTATCTGCATCTAGTTCCCTCAGTCACTGGATGGGGTTTCTAGCACTACAATTAGGGTGTTTGGTCATCCTATCACCAGGGTAGGTCAGATCGGGCTATTTCTCGACTATTGCCAGCAGTCTATTGTGGGGGCATCTTTGTGGAATAGGAAGAAACAAAGTGCTGGAGAGGCCCACAGAAGTCCTATAATCTTCTTATGCAGCCCTGCTGGTAAAGCAAGCTCAGATCTCACTAGGAAACCTCTGTGGGCTCCAACATGAGGGTAAACAACTGTTTTCCCCTTAGATTTAAGGCCCACTTCATGGGAGGGGATCCATACTTGTAGTGTAAAATCATTCCAAAGTCCATGCAGGGGAGGTGATAGATCCTAGGGAGGGACTTAATTTGGTCGTTTAGCTAAACTGATACAGCATCAAATGACCCACTAAATAAGAATGCGTATATTAATAGACAGTTACCACTCTCAGCCTTAATCAGAGAAGTTTCTTATTCCAGTGAACTGCAGTGAATACAGACTCATGGCTGCAAAAGGTCCTGAGAATAAGTTATGGTTGAGTGCTCAGCCCTAAATAAGACATGTGCACCATGCTCTCCTGAGCTCAGGAGATACTGTGGAGGAGAGAACAGAAAGAATGTAGGAGTCAGAAGACAGACGAGAGAAGGGCTGTGAAATGGCATTTTCTGGGCAATATGTCACTGCAGTAATCATAAATTTTTAACAACTGCCTATGATTGCACTGGACTGTCACAAAAATGACTTTATTGGCTGCTAGCCAGGGATGGAGGCGGCTGTCCAGGGAGCCCCACTCCTCACTGCTGAACTGTTTCCCATTGATAGACAGGGAAAGAGGGAGTCATTAACTTCAGTTTTATACCCACTGCAGATCCTATCAGACTTCCGTGCATGGCCCCAATCCAGTGGTCATACAGATGGTCCTGAGTAAACTAAATGGATCACAAAATAAAACCAGAGGTCCTGGATCTGTGAGAAGGACAGGTAGAGAGAGGAGGGAGAATTCATGTGTGTGGGAGGTGATGAGAAAGGATGAAGGCATGATTAAACAGAACATATATATGTATATTTATATATACACACACATATACATATACGTATACATACATACACACATATATGTGTATGTGTGGAGGGCTGGGGATAGAACTCAGTGATAGTTAAAATAATACAAACAACAGTCTATTGTCTATATTAATTGTTGAGGAACTCATTCCACTTTTAACTTGTTAGGTTCATTTTTTAATTTATGCAAATAGATGTTTTGCCTGCATGTACATTTGAGCATCATGTGCATGCAGGGCCTGTGGAGGCCAGAAGAGGGCGATGGATACTCTTAAACTGGAATTACTGACAGCTGTGAGCCACCATGTGGGTGCTGGGAATTGAACACAGGTGCCCTAGCAGAGTAGTCTGTGCTCTTAACCAACGAACCATCTTTCTAACCTCTCATATATATATATACACACATATGGTTTTTTGAGACAGGGTTTCTCTGTGTAGCTTTGGTGCCTTTCCTGGAACTCACTCTCTAGCCTAGGCTGGCCTCAAACTCACAGAGATCTACCTACTTCTGCCTCCCCAGTGCTGGGATTAAAGGTGTGTGCCACCACTGCCCGGCTCATTTATATTTTTAAACATGAATAGTCAAAATCTTTTTTATGTGAAGGAAAAATGAATAGTAAGGAATCCCATAAGAGAATATTATAAATCAACCAAGACAATGAAAGGTAAAAGAACGTTAGTATTTTATACTTACTAAATTAAAATAAAAGTTTAAGGAACTGTCCACCCTACTGTGATTCTGTTGAGGCCGTCAAGTTCATGCTCATCCAGGAGCAGATTATTTGGGATTGAGAAAACTTTTGAAAACATTATTTCCACAAACAAACAAGGCAGTTGTCCGTGTTCTTAAAGTCTATGAAACCAATCAGTCAACATTCATATTTGTAATATATATTAGTACAGGAGCCTTTTAGCCTCACAGGCCCAAAGACAGCTTCTCTTTATAAGACAAGGGGTCACAGTTCAATAACTCCCTATGGCTTAGCTAATAATAGTAATAGGAGTCAAGCATTGTGAGTCACACAATTAAATAGCTTGGAGGGCCTGCCTACAGTAACAAATCTTCATTGTGCAGAGAATGAATTGACTTGGGTCTTGTGTGTTCTCTGACTAGCTTTCTGCAAGTACATATGTTTCAGACCTTCCTTTTCCTGGAAGCTATCGAGAAAACCTACTTTCAGGTTGTCTCTGAAAACCTCCAGCTTCAGGCATGGGTGGTACACACACTAGGCAAATGTCTTTCCTTGTACTGTGAAGTTCAAGGAATGTTTCACATGTGTTAACTCAGTTCCACCAAGGATCCTGAGTCTAGACTAGACGATGACCCACTGTTGTGTGGTTCTTGAACTTCCAACTACAGCTAACAGCTAAAAAAATGACACCTGGGGTAGATAGGTTCTTCAGCTGGCTAAGACCGTAGTAGAGGAAGAAGTGGTCAATTTCTCTGAAGCTCAGTTTCTTTGTATATAGGGCACATGATGATTCTACCTTTACTGGGTGAACATGAATACATAATTCTGCAAAAATTAGAACAAAATTACACAAGCAAAAGACGAAAAAAAGAATAAACAGGTAAACCACAGTGGTTACCTACGTGGGAGTGGGTTATGGTTTTTGTCAATGTATCACCTCTTGTACCAATGTTATGTAGCACCTTGTGCAGAATGAAATGAGGCCATGAATGCTCCATCTGTGCCATACTCCAGAGTCCTTGTAAAATGGTGCTACCATTATTTCCACTCCAACACCTTGAACAGCCCATAGGGATCTGTCCTTTGTCTGACACTGGGTAGCTCATCCATTGAGAAATGACAGAAGCAGTTGTGGTAGCCTCAGTGAGCAGTCTGGTATTCATTCATTCTGAACCGGTGGTGGCCCTTTTCCCTTTGCCTCCTGTGCCCCTTTCTTCTTGTCTTCCTCCACTACATGAAGTCCAGTTGGGGGCTTCATGATTTAGTGATGGCTCACTATAGTCTACCCTTTACATTTCCCTGGTTAAATGTCAACTCTTCTACATAGCAGGCCAGTAGCTTACTACAGCTTAGAGTGAGCAACTCTAGTAGTTGCTGTGATAAATTGTGCCTAGGAAAGGGGTTTCTCCAGGTTGATGCAGTAACTTGAGACAGCAATGGAGGAGCAGACTTAGGGACCGTTTGGTTACTACCTGGATTGAGAGGTTCATTTGCTGCATTTAGCTCCCCCAAACCTCTGAGGTTGACTGCATTGAGTGTCTGGGAACATCTCCCTGCATCCATCTTTATTTGTTTTAATATTCAGTGTCCAGCAATGAAAAGACAAAATCAGATGTTAGGGAAAAAAAACAAACATTGTTCTAGATGTGACTGTCCATCAGTAAAAGAAAGAAGTAACCAGAGGAGAAGATGGGAGAGCCGCAAGACAGACTCCTTGACCAAGTAACTCACTTTTTGACACTCATGTGTTCCCTATTCTCCAGATCCAAGTTCAAATTGCTTGTGGTATTTTCACAGCTATGAGATTCTATCAGTATTTGTGGAAATACAAATATGCATTTTAATTTCAAACTTATTTATTAGCCTTATAAAAAGCCCAGCGCCAGGAATAGATTATATCTTTTGGAGTTGTTAGCCGATGAGGCACAGACACCCTAACATTATGGACTATTGCCCATGCACGTGGTTACCTTCCAGAACTTGTTGGTAAGATCCGCTTGCTGAAGAAACCACATACTTGAGCCATGACATGAACAAAAATCAACCTGGAAGCTTCATCCCTAGTGGCTAACTTTTGTAGCCCTGGACAGTGTGTCATGCTACCAGAGGAGAAAAGTAATCATCAGTGCTGCTGAGTTGCATCATTGTACCTCATTATTGGAAGGTACAATAATGATTAGCCTGGCAAGGCATGCCTACTGGTCTAATGGCATGAATGACCTTGGCGTAACGAAGCACTTTCTGATTGGATTGCAGGCCCACTCCACAAGTTGAAACTCATACCTGGCACCATTATAGGAGTTGGGAACCTGTGGCTAGAAGGATCATAGGCCCTGGGGGAGAACCACTACTATCATTTTTCTAAGGGGTCATAGTATTAAATTGATTTCTAATGACTGAGAGCTTATCCATAGGTTAGTGTACCTCTCAACTCTCATCAGAGAATTTTCTTTTTGCAGTAGATGGTGATCAACAGAGACCCACAACTGGCCAAAGTGCAGAGAATAAGAGACTATGGCATGCTCAGCCCTAAATGGAACACCCATATCATACCCCCTTTGCTAAGGCTCGTAGACCATTTCTGGAAGAGGAGGCAGAAAGATGGGGACACCAGAAGGCAGCTGCACAAATGAATTCATGGGGACTGTGAAAGAATGCGTGAGACACGCACAAGCTCAAGCCTGATGTTGTCCCAGCATGGAGAGGGGTGGTGAGCATGAAGCTCCACTCCTAGCTTAGAAGTTACTGGAAATCAATAGCTGCTGCTGGGAGAAGTTGAGTTGGGAGTTTTAAGGTTATGGTAGCTCAACCACACTCCAGCAGCAGGCCACACATCTGAGAGCATGTGAGCAGCATAATCTGTAATATATATACATTTAGAGGGCACAAAGCTGGGTGGGCAGGGAGGGGGGACTGATCTGCGTGGAGTTGGGAAGGAGTGAATATGTTCAAAATACACTTTATAAAATTTTCAAAGAAGTAATAAAAATGAGAAAAAAAATATGGTCAGAAGAGCATATCAAAATTCACCAGAAGTGCTTTAAGGCCCAGATTTCCTTTGCCACACAATGTGAAGCTATCTGCAATTTCAGACTTATTTTTTTATTCACTCCATATTTACTTTGAAAAAACATTTTTGAGTAAGCATTCTCTGAGTCTTGGTGCTTCTCTCTGCCACGTTTTTACTTTTCTTGGAGGAGAAAAATTGCAGCAAGTTCAGCTCTCCTAAAAGGTAGCCTGAGGTTTTGGCATCTAAACAAACATTGAAAAGAAGCACAGGTCGCATTTCTGATATTGGTGTATGCTTCAGCAAGAAGTGTTAGTCACAGATCCAATTTTCCAAGTGACATTTAAGGAGGTTTCTTAAATAGATTCATTAAATTAGACCTGGATAGGAAACTAGTGAGTGTTTCATCTTTTAAGTGATGAATTTGTCATTCAGGATGCAAGTCTGATTTTATTTGAGATCACTGTATGTTTGGTTTATATAAAAATTGGTTTTGAATTGCTCGATATTTTCATGATTGGATATAGAAAAAACACAATAGAAACAATAGGTTACCTGGGTTGTACCTGTTATATTTATTTAGGTATACATATGAAAAGATTTCACATAAAAAGTTAAATGTGCATGTGGTTACAATACCATAAACCAAACCCATGAGAAATTCAGACACACAAATTTTTTTTTCTTCTGCACTCAGTGAGTATTCAGTCTTGTAAGAGGGGAATTAGAAAAATATAGTTACCCTGACTTTTGCAGTGTGCATTCTCTATTTCCAGAAACAGTAGCTACAGAAAGGAACAAAGTGCAGAGTACAGGATGTGTGGAGGCTATTCACACCGTGAAGGGGTTTATCCCCGAAACAGAAGAAGTGTGGCCACACTGTGGAGGAGGCACGCGTCTACGGTTCTTTCTCCAGTGCTAAGTCAAACATTTTAAGCAAGTTACTGGGCATGCGCCTTCCCTGAACACGGACTTCAGAAAGTCAAGAATGAGGTTTCACAGATGCTGGCTAGCACATCTGTTTGAACTGGGAAACTGCAGGCAGAGATGAAGTGGAAACAATAAAAAAGAGAAAAGGAGCCATTTTCCTACCCTCCACATCATGGGGTTAATTCAGCCTTGCTTGAAATCAGTTTGGCAAATTAAATGGCACTGATAAGATCTCCCCTCCCGCCCCCCACCCAGCACTGCCTTTAGAGACCAGAATTCTGACCTCATCATGTTCAGTGAGAACATTACCAGTCGACAAAAGTGGCACATGCCATTGGCATGGGCATTGTTTCTTGACAAAAGAGATAACTCGGACAGAAGGTATCTAGAACCATGTAGGATTAAAATGAAAAGAATCTGGTATTTTTGATCACCAAGCTGGAACATTTTGATAAAATGAGCATCTCTGCTTGGGCAAAATTCTGCTTCACTCTCTAATAAGATTGACTAAAATTACAGCCCTTCTTAATGGGCCGAATTTGAATCACACTGACCATCCTTAGCTAAAAGTTTTCAGTTCTCTAGGCACATTTGCTGCTGTTGTTGTTGTTGTTCAGCTCCCATCAATCACTCTTGCTTGGGCTGCATGTGAATTTACTCCGTCCTATACAAAGACAGCCTCGTCTAATGGGCGGAACATTCTTGACTTTGTTACAGCTGCAGATGGCAGCGTCATCTGCTGCTCCTTCCGCCTTTTGTTTGGAAGGGCGATTTCTTTAAAAACAGAATTGCATTGCTTCATCTCTTAGTATAAAATCATACATACGTGATGCAGAAAAGTAGACAATACCACAAGCATAGATACAAATAAAACCCAAATCTTCTTTAATGCCACACCCATAAAAGGAAGCATATTACATGTATGATGCTTAAAAGTATACTGGACCACAATAAAAATATGTAATTAAATATTCAGACATGATACTTATAATTCTTTAGTTCTTTGGTAAATGTATGTTCTATGGATCACTTAACAATTTCAGAGGTTTTTTTTGGGGGGGGTGGGATTTGATGCTTAAGTTTCTTAAAAATTGAGATTGAGTCTCCTAGAAATGTTAGAAGCTGTATCTATGAAGTCTCACCAGTATGGATGCCTAAATACAACCGCAAGAAAGATGACATCAGGAAACATGCTAGTGTGGGAGGAGAAAAGCTTATAAAGGTCTTAGTCTAAATAAAGAACTTCAGGCCACTAAGGAATGTTGAGAACAGGAGAAACAGTCTTCCCCGGAGGAGAGTGCACCAACTGTTATTAAGTACCAAATGGTCAGTCCTGGAAGCATATATATATATATATACACGTAACATTGTATGGACTGAGCAGGTTGTGTCTACATATGTGTGTGTGTACATACACAATGTAATATATGTAATATATAAATATGCAATGTATATGTATATATTAAACAACTAATGGAAAACATACCAAGAATTTGAAAGAGAGCAAAGAGGGGGAACATGAGGGGTTTTGAGGAAGGAAAGGAAAGGGGGGAAATGATATAATTACATTATAATCTTAGAAATAAAAAATTACTTGAAGTAACAAAGTTTTGCTTCATTAAAACATCTTCACAGTTTATTTTACTCTTTTAATTTTTAGATTAAAAATTGTATATATGTGTGTGTCTACCTGTGGCTGTGTGCGTATAGTGCAGGTACCTGGGGAGGGCAGAGGGCATCAGATCTGGAATTGGAGTTACAGGCAGGAGTAAGCCACCTGATGCGGGTTGCTGGAACTGCATCCAGATCCTCTGCAGCAGCAGTCTATATACTTAACCACTGAGCATCTCCAGCCTCTTGGCAGTTTCTATGTCTTTGTTGTCTATTTATCCATGGTTATTCACATAAGATAAATTTCTGAGTTTCTTGGTTAGTCTATGAACACGATTAGATCCTGTTGTCGGCACACTGACTGATCTTCAGGATGTTTCCACAGTGTGGGTCTGGAACTGCATTGTAGCAGAATGCATGGTTTCTCCAGATGAAGCATTCTTTTCCTGTGTGATTTTTCACATGTTAAACCTGTGAATTACTTTATGGTTGATAAGTGCCTAAGAACAGTGAATTCTATGTTGCTAAGTTTGTTGGTCAAATGAGGTAGGTGAGAAGATAAGTTTTAGTTGTGGGGGTACCAACTTCAAAGCCTGTGCAATGATTCAAAATCAGTTTCCAGGACCAACCTCCCAGTTTTGGCCCCAGTGGTGTTGAACAGGCACCATCCTTGAATCTTCCCTTTTATCGTCTGTAAAATGAGGCTACTATCCACCCCATGTGTAAGTAGGTGAACCGCAGCCTGTGGTGTTGGCATGACTAATCCCACTCTCACTTAGAGAGGTAGGTTTGCTTGACAAATATCCAAGAGTATAAAATCCGATCTCCCATCTCTAATTCAGGGATGTGCACCCCAGGTTAAGCCGGTCAGCATATAACATTTGAAGCAGATTATTCTGTGTTGATGACACTTCATGCTCATCCCATCTGGGTTTTTCTACAACAGCATTTTGATTCTCATCTTACTGACAAGGTTAAGCAATAATTTCTTGGCCCTTTAAACTGTGGGTGAAACTTGTGAGTGTCATTTTCAAGCGAAAGTTTCAGCACCAGTATGTGTTTTCTCCATGGCCCCTTCCCACTGCTATAAAAATCAATGAGTCTTAGAAAGGAACTGTTCTTCCATTCAGTCTTTTTTTTTTTTTTTTGGTTTTTCGAGACAGGGTTTCTCTGTGTAGCTTTGCACCTTTCCTGGAACTCGCTTTGGAGACCAGGCTGGCCTCGAACTCACAGAGATCCGCCTGGCTCTGCCTCCCGAGTGCTGGGATTAAAGGCATGCGCCACCACCGCCCGGCCCATTCAGTCTTGATATGGATCAAGTTTTAGCTGGCAAGTTTAGTGAAGAGTAAACGTCTGTCACTTGGATGTCACTGTGAGTTTGAAGTCAACACCATTCCACAGGACAGAGGTTTGAATCCAGTTTCCCTTCATTATGAAGCTCAAGACATTTGACTTTTTGATAAAACAGGCATGTGCGTGCACACACACACACACACACACTCACACACAACTGTTATCCCAGTGGGAATAAGAGATAGTTATTCAATTCTGATAGATCATGGTCTGGAAACATAGATTTAGATCACCCCAAATTCCATGTTCCAATGTAGAAGCAGTTTCAGGGAGTTTTATAGTTTTCCAGAACCAAGAAAGGCACCAATCAAGGGAAATTTAAAATACACTGGTGGGTAAATCAGAGAGGCAGTTACACAGTTACCACAAGGTGGGGAAGAAACCTCTCCTTTGGGATGATGCTGTCTGATGACATGCTTAGCCGTGGGGCTGTGGAAGCTAGTGGTCTGCTAAGTTAGTAGATTCCAAAAGGGTTTTATCTATTAGTCACAGGATGTTAGTTCAGACGCAGAGGTGGGAAAGGAATGGCTATTGGGGTAGCTAAAGCTAGACCAAGATGAGACATAATTAACCTCTGGGCTTGTGACATTCCAACCTCTCCACTCAGTGCAGTTCTAATCAACCAGTCTTTGCAGACAGTTTCCAGGAACTCTTGCTGACAGACTTCTGAGTGAAGAAACACTGGCTTTCTTGGTGCTGTGATGTACTGTAGTGTCTCCATACACCCACGGACACAGTCACACTTGGTTATTATGATGCCAATCAGCCAGAGGAAAGAGCCAGCAAATGAGGACACCAGCAAAACAGCTGCAGAGACAGTACCCTAAAACAACAACGCCCCAAGTGGACCTGTCTTCAAACTCTTCAGATAAGCGAACCAGACACAACACATCCCCTTCAATCCACTCCAACTGAGTTTTCTTTTATTTGTAGCCAAAATCGTTTTGGTCAGTTTCAATGATCTAGCAGAACGTAATGTGGGCAGCCATGAACCCAGAGCAAGAGTATGAAATGGTCATCTCTGGCAAGTGGTTGTGCTAAGAGGTAATGGAAAAGCCACACAGGTCCAACTTGAAAGAAGCCTGGCAGATAAGGAGTTTCGAGAGGAAGGCTCAATGACGGGCATCTCTCCACTGGGAGGGAGAGAAGGAAATTGCATGGAGGATAAAACAGCGAAAGTTCAGGTTTCTCACAGACTGTCCTCAGAGCTTCCTGAGTGTGTCTCACTGCCTTGCCTGACCTTCCTGGAGCTTTCTCATCACCAAGCTGGATGCATTTCAGCCCACTGTGCTGCTCTTTTACAGTCCCAACATGGAACACAGGGGCCTCTTCCTGGACTCATTGGTGGACTGGTAGGGGGCTTAATTAATTAGCATGTGTAAGATGTTTCCGGCTCTTTAGTGGATTAAGAGTAATTAGGAAGGCAGAGCCAAGCTCTTTTGAATGCCATTTCAATTCCTTCCCTGCTTCTTGCAGGAACTCATCATACTGTTTCATCTCACTTCTCATTAAGCAGATTCAGAAACTACCTAGGAACTCTTGACAAGGGCCAGTCATCTTTTCCACAGATGTAGCAAATTGTATTGATAAATAATGCTGTTTAATAATTACCATGAGTGCAAAGTATTTGGAAGTACAGTTGAAAGTTACTGGATTTTTTTCAGCTTTCTCTTGTAAGAAATCTTCCCTGTCAACTCAGGGTTTACAGATCTCCCACAGCCCCCTCTTGGACACCCCCTCTTGCCCCATAATGAGCCTGGTCTGCCCCGATAGTCATAGACTTTATGTGCTATGTTCTTCGTTTCACACCTTGATAGAACATTTTTGTTCTGCTTTTCTTTATCTTTTATCACAGAGGATAAACAGGAATGGCATTTAGGGGCACACAACAGAAATCTGAAAGAAGGTATAACAACGTGGAAGGCTTTTCTCTCATATGCAGGCATTCTGGAGGTTGACTTCCTACAGTTATTACAGTTGTTCTACGCTGCCACTGAGGTCCTAGACACAGGTCTTACCGTCAGTAACATGTGACCTTATCTTCAAGGTGCAAGATAACCATTCTAACTCCAGATATCAAGTCTACATTCCTGACAGAAAGAGAAGGCATGAAGAGAAAAAGGGAAAGGAGCCGGCTGACTGAATTACCAAATGCCTTACTTGGAAGTTAGTTACTTGGACAGCTTTTTAAAAGGTGACTCTAGAAAATAGCATTACATCAGTGTTTAGTGATGCCCTCACCAGAACTGAATCTCTCTTGTTTAAAGACAAAGGAACAATGGATCAGAAGTGGGCCATTACCAGTTTCTGTCACACCACACTTTTGACAGTATATTCTAAGTAAAGATCTTTAAATGCTAATTATTCTGTTATGTAACAATAGAACTTAATATCATCTAGGTGTATTTTTGTACCTCCCAATTTCATCTATATTCCTCCCTCTATTCCACCTACCCTTATTTCTGATAGCCACTGTTCTCTTCTATTCCTTTGAGGTCAGCTTTGAGGACTAAGTGAGGT
>CABHPH010132341.1:0-19680 GCA_902168325.1 Peromyscus nudipes | reverse complement strand
AGAAAGAAAGAAAGAAAGAAAGAAAGAAAGAAAGAAAGAAAGAAAGAAAGAAAGAAAGAAAAGGAAGGAAAGAGAGAAAGAAAAGGAAGGAAAGAGAGAAAGAAAAAGAACCAAATCAAAATGCCTGGCTCAGAATATAATTTCCAGGGCCTCCCACCTGTGGAACTTTGGACAAAATGATGTAGTTTCTTTATACTTTCTCCTATCCAAACAGGATAATAGGAGTATCCATGCTATCATATCTTTATGAAGAATAAATTACATATGACAATATTTCACATGTGTGAGATAATAGCAACAGTTTTGCAAACATGACTGTTTTTACTTTATAGTGCGTTTAACATCACTCCCCACCATGAGATGTCAGCACTTGCATCAGCACTACTATCATGACATCTAAATACTACAACCTAGGCATGGCCACCATGATACATTGATCACCATCCCAACCATCATTTCCACCAATCCTACCCTCATTTCTACCACCCTTACATCACTATCATAACATTAACAATTACCATCTTTGTCAGCATCACCCCTTCCTCAGCACTATCATGTCCATCACCATTTCCTCTCCAGACCAATCGTTGTCCCATCATCTTCAACTATACCATTACAAACATCATAATCACTACTTCTACCAATGTGACTACAAGATCTAGCAATACCACTGTCACAGCCATCAAAGCTACTATACCTTCTCCTACTATGACTCTCATCACTATCCCAAACATCTCCATGACTGCAGTCACTAGCCTTACCAGAATGTCTAAAACTATATCTGCTTTTCTATTATAAATAGCAAAGGTGTAAACTCGGTATTTATAGAGATGAACTTTTTTGTTGTTTGTTGTACAATAAATACTTCTGCCTCTATGAAAGCCAACAATTATAGTTTTCATATGACAATAATGGATATATGCCTTTGAATACCCAATGTGCTGAAAAAAAGTGGGATTTGAGACAAGGAAAAATAGAAGGAAAACCATCTTCAGTGAGGTAATCCAGAGTCAGAAAGACTAAACTTATAAGTGGCTATGAGATGGAAAGTAAAGGATGACCATATTACATCCACAGCTCAAGAGAGGCTAGGTAAAAAGGAGTGCCCAAGTGGGCATGCATGTACCTCCTTGGGAAGGGGAAATAGAGGAGATCTTCTGAATAAACTGGGAGAGTTTATGGATGGCAACAAGAGGAATTCTTTGGGAGGTGGAGAGTGAGGGTACTGAAAGAGATGACTAGAAGGAGGAGGGGGGAATTCGGGGCTCAGGTAAAAATCTGGTGGTAGGAAAACTCCCAGTATTCTACAAGGATGAACCAATGCACGACTCCTAGCATAAGTCAATACCTAGTCTGAACTGGGATCTCATTTGACCAGGCAAGACGTTCAGTAAAGGGTTTGGGACACCAACCCAGTCAGAAAACTTTTAACACGCATTGTGTCCTGTCTGTGGGCTGTGCCTGTGGTAAGCAAGGCATGGAGATTGTGGTAATGGGCAACCAATGACTGATCTAGCCTGATACCCATGCCACAAGAGTGAGCTCACTCCTGACACTTCCTGGAGCCCCTGGAACTAAAGGCAGGATGGCCAAATGATAAAAGATAGAACAACATGCTGTAGGATGGTCTGTATGTCAAATTACTCTGATTGGTCAATAAATAAAACACTAATTGGCCAGTGTCTAGGCAGGAAGTATAGGCGGGAGTAACAGAGAGGAGAAAAGAACAGGAAGGTGGAAGGAGACACAGCCAGCCGCAAGACAAGCAGCATGTAAAGATGCCGGTAAGCCACGAGCCACGTGGCAAAGTATAAATTTATGGAAATGGATTAATTTAAGCTATAAGAACAGTTAGCAAGAAGCCTGCCACAGCCATACAGTTTTTAAACAATATAAGTCTCTGTGTTTACTTGCTTGGGTTTGAGTGGCTGTGGGACTGGCAGGTGAGAAAGATTTGTCCTGACTGTGGGCCAGGCAGGAAAACTCTAACTACAACAACAGAAAACATTTCAACATAATGATACCTGAAAATATCCTGCTATACTCATAGATTGGTGTGTACCCCAATTGTCATCAGAGTGGCTTCATCCAGTTACTATGGGAAGAGATGAAGAGACCCACAACAAAACACTAGGCAGAACTCAGGGAATCCTGCTCAAGGTAGGAAGGAATGAATATATGAGCCACAGGGGTCAAGGACATCACAAGAAAACCCACCAGAAACAACTAATGTGGGTTCATAGGAGCTCAAACAATCTGAACTGACAACCAGGTAGCCAGTCAAGGACTAACATGGACCTTCTACATATATATGTAACAGTTGTGTAATTTGGTCTGTCTGTGGGACTCCTAACAGTAGATGTAGTAGCTGTCCCTAGCATTTTGTCTGTCTCTGGGGAACATGTTCCTCCTACTGGGTTGCCTTGTCCAGCCTTAATATAAGGGGTTGAGCTTAGTCCTACAGCAACATAATATGCCATGCTTTGTTGATACCCTTGCGAGCCCTGCCCTTTTATGAACAAAAACAGATGAGGAGTCGATGAGGCCAGTGCAGATGATAGATAAGAATGGGAATGGGAGGAGAACATAGGAGGGAATCTGTGGTCTGGATGTAAAAGAGAGAGAGAGAGAGAGAGAGAGAGAGAGAGAGAGAGAGAGAGAGATTGAGTTGTCAGAGGATTTCTCCTGTCCCGCCCGGCACCAAGGTCCCACAGCCAAATATAAAATAATCTCTCAGAAGCTTATATTAATTATAACTGCTTGGCCATTAGATCAGCTTATTGCTGACTATCTCTTAAGTTAACCCATAATTCTTATTTATGTTTAGCCACATGGCTTGGTACCTTTCCTCAGTTTGGCCTTGTCATCTTGCTTCCTCTGTGTCTGGCTGGAGACTCCTGACTCAGCCCTTCTCTTCCCAGAATTCTCCTAGTCTGCTTGCCCCACCTACACTCCCTGCTTGGCTACTGGCCAATCAGCATTTTATTTATCAATCAATCTGATCAGCACATATTCACAGCATACAGAATGACATCCCACAGTAGAGATTGCACAGGAGTCCAAAATATCAGACAAATATGAGGAATATCTGAGTGAAAGATCAGTAGAGTTTGAAGGAAAAAAAATGGACTCAAATTAGGCAAAGCCTTATTACATAGCTCTAGAGTTTTGGAAGTTGGAGAGAATCTGTCTTCTTGGAAAGCAAGGTGGGAGAATTTGTAATTCCTCCTTTATTGGTACTTAAATCTCAGCAGTATATGGCTCAACAGTTCTCCATGATGTGATCATTCCAGTTTAGATAACTGGAATATTTTCAAGGCAAGAAATGGATTATGTAGGCATAAGTTGCACAGATGTTCAAAAGTTTTTATGATACTGATTATTTCCTTAATTTAACTACACATAAATGTACATTCATTAAAAATGTATTGTATCTAATTCTCTACTTAATATCTTTCTTAGTTCTTCAGATGTCAAATTCTCAGACAACACAATAACAGGACTTGTATTACCATAGGAATAGGTCTAGAAAAAAAGCATCATGTGAATAAACAAATTTGTCTGATTTAACATTATCATGTTTGAAGCCTAATTTCTAATGATCTCTTTATGCTGTTTTCAGGAAGACACTTGGACACCCAATTGATTTTTTTCTCTTTGTTTTGCTCTTCAAGAAATAAAAAGATCCTTCATATTTTATCCAATATTTTTCTGCTAGTGATAGTTGATTGTGACCTACTCAATTGTTGGAAAATTAAAAATTTATTCTGAAAAAATAGGTGAATTTCTTCCTAGCATCTGTTGTATAAATCAGAGAAGATATTTAATTGTACTTACAGGACCCATGTGGTTACTATATACTATATTTGGACCAATCCTGTACATCTCCAAAAGAAACAGATAAAATTGGTTGAGTTGGTTTTAGCAAAATATTTTCCCTTTTCATCCTAATTTTCTGATACCAACAATAAAAGGAAGAAAATGTGTTTATTTTGATGCATAGAATTCAAATCTGAAATACTTGGAAGGTGTAGAGGTGCAGTTCTCAACCTGTGGGTCAGGATATCTTTGGAGCTGCCATATCACCCTGCATGTGATATTTACATAACAATTAAGAAGAGTGTCAACATTATAGTTATGAGGTAGCAATGAATTAATTTTATGGTTGTGTGTTACCACACCTTGAGGAACTTTATTAAGGGTCCACAGCATTATTAAGTTTGAGAACCACTTCTCTAGAGGCACATACCACTACTTATGCCACAGAGATGTGAAGGACAGCAAAAAACTGAACTGGTTTGCTATCTGTAATTTTTAAGATATTCACAAGGAAGTAGATATTTTTTAACGGTAATATGAAAAGTCCACTCATCCTAAAACTCCCAGCTTCAGTTGAGCATACTGGGCATTTTGCCGAACAGTATACATTCCATCTTCTTTAAGTTATTGCTTATGATCTATGGCCTTCAGCTTCACTATGGACTGTTTTTCCCTCTCCTTAACATCCATAACCAGTTTCCACATCTGTACAAGATGACTCATAAGGACACAACTCTGATTTTTGCCTTGGTGTCTTTGTTGTTTCAATTCAGTTGGAACTGGGTGGGAGCGATCATTTCAGATGAAGACTTAGGACTTCAATTTCTCTTGAAATTGAGAAGAGAGAGGCAAAGAAACAGTGAGTGCTTAGTCTTTATGCATATTACCTTTATGTATATTAGTTCTTAGCCTTTATGCATATTTATGCATGGAGGACATAATGTTATCTGGAAAAATTCATACATATATTGTAAGGAGATCACAATATTACCAACAAAATTGTTATCTTTATGGAGATGGAGATTCTCATTTACAAATGAATCTTCGAATCCAAAATTATCAGAAAATCTTCAGAGAATCTGAGTCACTACCTCACAGTGGCATATGATCTGAGACAATTAGAGATATCGTCTTAATTTCTTATATAGGACATTTACTCTATTATATTACTATTATGAATTATCTGGATGAAAACATCCAGCCAGAACTCCATTCAACAATGGCTACAATATTTGCTAATCTACATTATGGTGTGTGGTGATATAGAGTAGATTATTGAATCTAATTTCAAAGAGAAACTACTTTTAAATATTTTATATTGGATTGGATTTTTGTATATTGTACACAAATTTTTGTAGCAGGAATCTTAAATGGTCTTAATAAAAACAAACCTGAGCCTGGTATTAGGGGTGAATGCTGGAAGATCAGAGAAGCAGAACAAGCCACAGCTTCCTCACCTTGCCAGTTCCTCAGCTGATCCTGTTTCCTCAGAATGGAAGCCTCTGAGTTTTCATCCAAATGGATCTCAGCTGAACTGCTGCTAAAAGCCAAAATAGCTTAACCAGCTCTAGTGCCTTGTCCTCATGCCTTAAATACCTTTCTGTTTTCTGCCATTACTTCCTGGGATTAAAGGCTCACTTCTTGGGATTAAAGGCATGAGTCACCATGCCTGGCAGTTTCCAGTGTGGCTTTAAACTCACAGAGATCTGGATGGATCTCTGCCTCCCAAGTGATAGCATTAAAGGCCTATGTGCCACCTTTTTCTCGCCTCTATATCTAGTGGCTGTTCTGTTCTCTGAGACCAGATAAGTTTATTAGAGTGCACAATATTTTGGGGAACACAATACCAGCACAAATTTTGTATATTGATACAAATTTGATACTATTTTTGTTGGATCATACTATATATGTATTTCTACTCCTGCTTAAGGTATTATACCTATACAGTTCAAGGAACAATGTAATGCAAATTGCTAGTCCTTGAAATTTATTATTACCAACTAATTAGGATATAAGGAAATGAAAGTTAGTAGTTAGTCATTACAATTGAACTTGTAGTAAGGTTAGGTATGTTTCCAAGGTCGAAGATATTTTAGATAATCAGGTCATCTTCAAATACGTCAGAGATCTACAGAATATGGCATTTAAGATGTTTTAATAACAGATTATTTTTTATGAATATGATACCTGTCTACTCTTGGCAGCATCAATCTACTTCAGAGAAGATGATGGGTATCAAAGAAATTCTCTATGGAGTTCACTTTCTTTGTGACAAGTTAGCCACTGGGCAAGAAAATGCCCTTTCCTTGACTGCTGACATTATGCTGTCCAAATGGGACAAGTCGGACACAAAAAAGGACTGCAAAACATTACAAGACAAAGTAAGACAGCCCTTCAAAAAATCCTGCTTGACAGATGAGTCTGTGAGGTATGCTAGGCCTGTAGGCTAAAGATGAATGCCCCAGTGTTGCAGAATAATCTTATATGACTGTTCAGGCAGCCAGCTATTTCTGTCATTCCTTACATTTTTTTTGTAAGTCGCTTTTTTGCACTTTCTACTTATTCAGTTAATATTTCCTTCTCGGGTCTCTGAGGGAGTTGAAGATTAGATAGTAATAGTTTCCCTTACTAACAAATTCAGAAAAGAAACTCACTAGAGAGTTGTAAATTTTATAGGTTTGAAAGATATCAAAAGATAGTTTTTGGTTGGTAATAGTAGGTAGGATAGAAAGTGCATTAGGGAAAATTTAGACTCACTAAAATAGGATAAATAATGGAGTATTTTCTCTAAATTTGTCAAATATTTATGGACTGAAAAATTGTTAATGTAATTCTTGACTGTATATATTGTATACTCTTATTGTACTTATTATATATAGTTTTTCTTATATTAGATATAATCTTTTATTTTAGACAAAATGGGAAATGTGACATATTGTGTATGCTAATAAAATTTGCCTGAAGATCAAAGAACAGAACTAGCCACTAGATTAAATATAGATGCCAGGCAGTGGTAGCACACACCTTTAATCCTAGCACTGGGAAGGCAGAAATCTGTCTGGATCTCTGTGAATGCAAACGCACCCTGGACTACATGAGATTGATTTAGTCTACAAAAGAAACAGAACCAGGCAGTGGTGGCAAACACCTTTAATCCCAATACTTTGGAAGCACACGTGTCTTTAATTCCAGCACTAGGAAGTAATATGGCTGGGACAAGAAAGGTATATAAGGCATGAGGACACAGGAACAAGGGCCCTTTTTTGTTTGAGAAAGGCTTTTTGGCAGAAGTCATCTTTCAGGTGAACCTTTTTCAGCTGAAACTGTTTTTGGCTGGACTCCTTTTGGCCAAGAACTCAGAGACATTCAGTCAGAGCATTCATGAAGTTGGTGAGTTAGGAAGTAGCTGAGGCTTGTTCCTTTGCCTCTCTGATCTTTCAGCATTTACTTCAATATCTGGTTCCAAGTTTTTTATTAAAAGACCTATTAGATTTCATGTCACGATGGTGAATATATTTTAAATGTAATTTGTAATCATTTAATGGTAAGAATCTTTTTTTTACCTATTTATCATGATTATTATTATAATGCATATCATTATTATTATTCATATCATTATTACAACAATAATTGTGCAAGTCAAAGGTTCCCATCATTGCATCCATCAATGTATCATTTCAGAATAGTTCAATCAGTGAATGACAATATGAATATTTAACTGAAGATTCACTTACTGAAAGATATTTTCTAACTTGCCATTATGCATTATATAGGAGAAATAAAACCTTTCATTTTAGCAGAACTAAACTATTTGACATTATGTTACACAATAATGATTACAAATTACTTGCCTATTTCATAAGAAAAAAAAGATCATTTGCAACATCTGTTTTCTGGTATTTGAGCACCTTTTGTTAAGGTTGTGTAAAAGTTCTTTTCATTTTCTGACAATGAATGAAAGGTAGCTAACTAAAAAAGGAAATGCTTCGAGCACATGATTTCATGGTGGCCCTGGAGAGCACTAGACTGACTGTGCAGGATAATCTGTAAAAAAGCAGAGGGGGTGGGGTGCTGGTGAAAGGGGCCAAGGGGCTATAGGGCCATGTGAATCCATGTGGAAAAATGACCAGTGCTGGTAAAGGTTAAATTTTCTGTCCCTGAAGTTTTGCTGCTGTGGCTACAGCCCCCAAGAAAGTTAAAGAAAGAAAGGGGCCCTGACAACTCCCGCGGCTTCCACAGGAGCTCACCACCTCATTACTGGCCAGATTCTTACAACCCAAAGAATAGAATGCTTCTGCCAAGAAAAAGAGTAGGAGTTGGAATGAGTGTCATGCAAGCAAGGCATTGCTGATACTGGGTGAGGACCAAAGTGATACCAAACAAAGAGAACTGGACATGAAATAGCTGAGCCAAGAACTATGACCGTAGACAGGACGACTTTCCAAAGCGGGGCTGGAGAGATAGATGGAAAGGAGAGTAAAAACTCATAGTCCTCTCTGACATGCAGGAAAAAGTAAATGAAGTGACACCATCTGCTCGCTTTCCCAGAAGAGAATGTTTCGACGCCTCATGGTTAGCAAGGCAAACATTTCCAAATGCATTACTCTAATTACCAATGATTAGAAATGGTCCCTAGAAGTGAAAACCTAACTCAGAGCAAGCCTGATTAACAAGCATTTTCTGCACATCCCACTGCATTTTGAACTGACTTTGGAACACTGGCTAGAGATAGTTTCTGAGGTTTTCAAATGAGTCTCTTAAAGAAAATAGGCTGCTAGACTTTTCCTCTCTGTTTCTCTAAGCATACAAATCCATGCTGTGTTTCTTCCTGAAACAAAATAGATAATCCCAAGGTCCTTTGTGAACTAGCAAATACAGTTTGCGTTGCTTCTGCTTCATTTGCATGTGTTTATGCCAAAGTGAGGGGGTACAGGTCAACAGTAATCAAACATTAACTTTTAATTTAATTGATCGTAGTATTTTCATAGAGTTGCAGGTTTTTATACATATATATATATACATACACACACACACATATATATATATATATATATATATATATATATATATATACACACTATAGTCTGTTTCAGGACTAAATCACCATGATAACTAATTGAACACTATGAGAAGTATAGCAGCCTAAACTATCATACACTGATAATAGGAAGGAATTCAGGAAGCTGTCCAGGAGTATCTTTAAAATCTGAAGTCAGGCCTTTCTAGGACCCAGTAATCACAATCAGTGAATATACAATTCCATTATAATTGAGTAAATATACAACAAAAATTCTTATACAATGGAATTGAAATATACATAAGAATGCTTTTAACATCATTAACCAAACTGGGGAGAATACTACTCATAGCCTGGATGAGTAAAATATGCAACATTCTCACAATACAGTATTCTGTAGCCTGGAAAACTGTGACTCATGAATATGGCTTAAAGTCAATAGCCTATTTTAATATATAAATGAGCTTTATTAGAATGAAGACATTCATTTACAGTTTGTCTACAGTTGCTGTCATATGTTAGAATGGCAGAGTCAGAGTTGAATAATAATAACAGAAATTATATAGTTCTAAACATTAAATATTTAGTATATTTTTTTTACAAACAAATGACAAACTTGGGGCTATTAAGGTGGCTGAGTCGCTATAAGCACTTGCTGTGAAAGCCAGACTATATGATTTCAATTCCAGAACCCACATAAAGGGAGAAGGGAGAACTGACTCCATGAGGTGGTTTGGGGATGTTCACACACATGCAATGACCCCCCCTCCAAACACACACTCATATCATATGCATATAAACGGTAAGTAAAATCTTAATAATAATAATTGCCAATCTCACTCTTCAGGAAAAAAATAACAATAATTCCAGTCAACAACCTGAATAACTTCAAAAGCAGAATGTCAAGTTAAAGTACAGCTCACTTGCTTCATTCCATTCCCATGGATTGAAATTAAGTAATCAGGTAGGATAATTATATGGTGGTAGACACTAGTAAATGATTCTGCTGGGTTTTTTTCTCCAGGTAACTTGTGTATTGGAGAAAGTGTAAAACTTAAAGCACCTACTATTAGTGGTATGATATTAACCTGTAGAACTGTTCAACTAAAAATAGATTGAAATGGTTATACAAGCATAATTTTGAAATTTCTCTAATTGTACAGGTTATGTCCTATACAATAGTATGTGCCTGCTGTGGAACACACTCTGTATAAAATGCTGCTGCAATAATTAGATACATGGCCAAGGAATTCTGGGAAAAGACTGGAATTTGAGTCATAGCAGGTAATATGTATTCTAATGAATATCATATTAATGCCATAGATGTCATTTTTATAATCTGTAACTTGGGTTCTAGTCAAGTATTTTAAGAGCTTCTCTCAAACACATCAATTTTGTTATGCTTTGACTGTATATTATGTGAGCCTCATTTTTTGGATAGATTCAAATCCAGCCAAAATTGACATCCAATCACAGTTTCATAATCCAATTCAAAATGTTGATATTTCTAACACATGTGCATTTTATGTTTTTAATATTTGAAAAAAATTTAGTGCTTTCCCATGCAAATTTTAATACAAACATGAAACTGATTGGTCTTTTAAGTAATCAAGATATTGGAGATCAATGAAATGAATGGGTCCCAAATAATAATTGACTTTGTCATATTGTTTAATCAGTTGAGACAGGCAATATCTAACAGAATGAGAGATACCATAAAACATGAAATAGTCTTGGATTGTCTCACAACTCTCCAGGTAATTCAGGTTTGCAAGTTTGAGAGATAAACTGCAGTGAGAAGCTGGTACTTCCAAAATATTATGATATTTTTACTACTATCTAGATTTTTTCTACTATCTACTTGTAAGTAGTTCACAATTGGAAACAGATTAATTAAAAAAAGAGGCAATCTAAACTTCATATTTTCTGTTCAAATGTGGAGGCATTATTGAGATTAATATAGTAAGTGTTTCAGATTGTCCCTTTCTTGAAGAACCTCCAATTCATAAACTCATTTGGAGACCAAATGAACATGAACCAGAAAGAAAAACTAGATATGGGGTATGACATTCACCACCCTATGGATTATTTGCTACTCTCACACTTAAGAAGAAAGTAGTAAAGTTTTCCTCATATTTGCCACATGGTCATCAAATGTATATGTCTGGAAAGATGATAAAGTGGAACACAAATATCAGGTAGGTGTGTTGGACTTATTTTTGAAACTCTATATGCAACATAATAACACTGAATCTCAAGATTGACTTGAGTATCCTCATGGAATAAAGTGTTTCCTAATACAGTCACTAACTCATATCCCACATTTCAAGATTTCCTATCAGGACATATTTTGTTTCCTTTACATATCTATCTATCTATCTATCTATCTATCTATCTATCTATCTATCTATCTATCTATCTATCTATCTATATCTCTCTATATATATATGTATTTATGTGTGTGTATTTGTTTCAGTTATACATATATGTGTGAGTGTGGGTGTTGATATATTGTGTACCATATATAGCCATGGCCATATTTTGCATCTAGGACTCCCCAGCCTGAAAAGCCTTTAGTTCCTGTCTCCTCATGCATTATATATCTTTCTCTGCTCAGCCAAAACCTTCTTATTAGTGCTGGGATTAAAGACATGTGATTCCCAATACTGTGATTAAAGGTGTGTGCCACCACTGCCTGGCTCTGTTTCTCTCCTAGACTGAGTCAATCTCATGTAGTCCAGGGTGGCTTTGAACTCACAGAGATCCAGACAGATCTCTGCCTCCTGAGTGCTAGGATTAAAAATATGTGCCACCACTTGCTGGTGTCTATGCTTAATCTAGTGGCTTGTTCTATTCTCTGATCTCCAGGCAAATTTTATTAGGCTACACAATATATCACCACATATATTAACACACACATGTCCATATATAAAAGTTAGATAGATGATAGATAGATAGATAGATGTTTATTATACATAAATAAACACATATTTGCATATGTGTTAGAAGTAATAATAAATCTATATTATCTAACCACAAAATAGAGTGAAATGTTACTTCTAATATTTTTCATGTGTATTCAAGGATGTTTCTCACTGATGCCATGTTCTAAGTCACTGGAACTATTGCCAAGTATGAGTAACCTTTCCTTTCTAACCCATTTGTTACTTTATTCAGATTCTACCCTCAGTAGGCAGTGTGCCTTACAGTCCAGGATTCAGAAAATCACATCAGTAGGGAAAGGCTGTGTGCTGGTTTGATTGTACCCCCTGCCCAGAAAATGAAATTTCCAACATGACTCATTTATCAAAAGATTCATTAGATGAATTAATGTCTCCCATGTTTACATAATTCTATGATGTCTTATGAGATTTGAATAGATAAATTTCCTTGTGAGATTAAATAAATCCACAAGTGAAAACCCCTACAATTGATAAATGTTTTCATCAGAATAGTTGGATAAAACTTAACAGAAAAAAAACAACAGTTCTCCAATATAAAAATGACAAATGTTTTGTGATAGAATATATATATGTGTGTGTATGTGTGTGTGTGTGTGCGTGTGTGTGTGTGTGTGTGTGTGTGTGTGTGTGTGTGTGAAAAGAAACAAACAAAGAAAATGAAATATTTGTATGGCAAAACTTCAACTAGGCCAGGCGGTGGTGGCGCACACCTTTAATCCCAACACTCGGGAGGCAGAGGAAGGCGGATCTCTGTGAGTTCGAGGCAAGCCTGGGCTACCAAGTGAGTTACAGAAAAAGGTGCAAAGCTACACAGAGAAACCCTGTCTAGAAAAAACAAAACAAAACAAAACAAAATTTCAACTATATAAAGAAAAAACGTGAAAAAAGATATCAGAAAGTAGAACAATCTCATATTCTTGTAATAAGATAGGATTAATATTGTTTAAATGACCATCTTCCCAAAATAGTTATACAGATTAATTGTAATCCCCATCAAAATTCCATATTATTCACTGATCTTGAAAGAACAATTCTCAGCATCATATAGAATCACAAAAACTCTGAATAGATAAAATATGAATAATAAAGGAACTGCTGGAGTTATCATCATGCCTTAATCTGAAAATAGACTACAAAAACTATAGAAATTAAAACATTGTAAATTTGTATGTAACTGATCGATGAAAACAAATGAAGATCCAGACATGAATACACACAGTTACAGACACCTGATTTTTGATAAAGATGCCAGAAATACATGTTGGAAAATAGACAACATCTTCAAGAAATGATGGCAGTCAAACTGGATGGCTGTATGTAGAAGTATCCAAATACATTATAATTTATCACTCTTTTTGGGCATTTGAATCAGAGAATCAACCTAGAATCCATGAATGTGGGAAGGATAAGTGTAGAATAAGGGATTAGGAAGGTCAGATACACTTTCTTGTAAATGGAAATAGAAAAGATAGATGTGCATGAATGGAGGTGAGCAAGAATGGGAAGAACAATGGCAGTGGGGAGCAGAGAATGGGATTGGGAAGGGGGTACCCAGAGAACTATATTGAAGCCATTTGAATGTAATATAGAAATATACTTAAATAAATCCTTCCTAAATATATACATGCATGAAGGTAACCTAAATCAAATTACCCTATAATGGGAGGGACAGAGCCCCAACTTGGTGTATGTAAATATATACATATGTATGTATATATATTAATAAAAAATTATTTCAAGGTAAAATAAACATGAGAAATAAAGAAGTACAAATCCATAGATTTCTCAAAAGAGGAATCTCAAAAGGCAGAGAAACAGTTAAAGATTTGTTCAACATTCTATATGTTCGGTCAGCATAGGTAAGATCAATAACAAAAACATCCATTGTAGAATGGAGTGCAAGCTTGTACAGCCACTAGAGAAATCACTTTAGTAGTTCCTCAGGAAGTTGGAAATTGGTCTAACTTAAGATCCAGCTATAACATTTTTTAGCTTATTTCCAAAGTGTGCTTCATCCTACCACAGTGACACTGGCTCAACCAATCTCACTGTTGCTCTATTCATAATAAGCAGAAATTGTATATAACCTAGATGTCTCTCAACAAATACGTGGATAAATAAAATGTAGTACATTTATACAATGTACTATTACTCAACCATATAAAAAAACATTATAAAATTCACAGGTACATCATTTCAATAGGTAGCAAAGATACAATAGATAAATATGATATGTATTGGCTTATATGCAGATTAGCTTTTGAGTCAATGACAAGCAAGCTAGAATCCACAGACATAGAGAGGCCAAGTACAAAATAAGGGCCTAGGAAGACCAGATATATTTTCCTAGGATATGGATAGAGAATAGATATTTACAGATGAATGGAGAAGGGCTGGAATGGGAATATCAAATGGTAAGAAGGGTCAGAGTATGGGAATAGGAAGGGAAAAAATTAAACTTGAGGCCATTGGAGTGCTATATGGGAATCTAATAAAATAGGAGCTTCCTAACATAGACACATCCATGAAGGTGATCTAAATGAAATCAGACAATAATAAGGGAGAAAGAGCCCCAAATGGACATAATTTGCTCACTAATGAAGCTTCCAGTCCCAGGATTAGGTAACATTTAATTGAAGCATTAAATAATGAGGTCCCACAGCAAACCCAAAACAAACCAGTTTGTCATCAAGTGTTGTTCTTCACACACTGATTGCAAAGTCCCATGGCTGAAGACAATACCTATACAACTCACTGAAAATGGAGATGCAAAGCTGGTGTCTACATGGAACATTCACTCTGATATGCTAGAATCTTCAGTAGAGGAGAGTATTCTACACACCATCAAAGGGGAAACAACAACAACAACTCAGCCTCAACCTCTTTAATCTACACTATTATTCTGCCTATACTGAATGCTAGTTCAATATTAAAACAAATGTTTTGGTAAGAACACACCAATACCCAATGACTAAGGCAAACTCCACAAGATAGAAACCATACTCAACACTGCTTGCATGACCAAGAACCTCAGACTACATAGCCCAGGGACCTAGGGTAGAGCTAAATACAACTCTTCCAAAAGCTATATTAATAAAAAGATTCTGAATGGCAATCTGCTATACTCAAAGTTCAATGCCTTTCTCAGCCATCATCAGAGAAACTTCCTCCTGCAGTTGATTGTAACTCATACAGACTCCCAAAGCAACATGTTAGCAGAGAGTGAGAACCATTGAAACACTTGGTCCTAACTATATTGACTCTATCAAAGGCCTCCTCTCAGAAAGTATAAAACATAGAGAGGATGAAGGACACTAAGAAATCAAGAACCTATATTTCAACTTGATTGATGAACATGTGTACTCACTGACACAGCATGCATGGGTTTTTCAGGAGTCTCCACCAAATGGGGACCTAGAGCTGAAAGAAGATATAGACACATGCCCCCATTCCTAAGCCAAAAGCAATCTCTAATTGATGAACTATTTCTAAGGTTATATCACTGGGCAAACTAACTACTTTTAAGGTTTGGCTACATGACAGCAGTAGATGGCCAGCAGAAACCAAAGTCCATGTCATCCTTGGAAATTCCTTGTCTCACAATCATGTCAGGACTTTACAATTTTTGAAAGTTTGTCATTTTCTTTTTGTCTTTCATACTTTTTATTTTTTCCATATATTTATGCTACATTTCCTTTGTATAGATAAGATTTGTATTTATAAGATTCTATGTGTTACACTAACAGATCTTCTGATTTTTGTCCCTTCCGTTGAGCTTTTTTTCTTCCTTTTCTACATATTATTTAATTTCTATGTGTTGGTTTCAGTTTAAATTTATTAAGTTATATTTTCTTATATTATAATCCCTTAAAGACTGTGTTTTTTTCTAATAAGAAACAGAAACAGGAAAGACCTGGTTACAAGTTAGGGGGAAAAATTAGAGGAGTAGATGGTGGGTAACCGTATGGATATGTTTTGTGAGAGAAGGAGTTATTTTCAATAAAAATAAAAATATCTGAGAGCCTCCTGTAGATGTAAACAACCGTCTTATAAATAAGAAACACAGAACCAATGCAAAGAAGAAAGCCAAGAGGTCAGAGCTAAGAGCTAAAACCTTACCCTTCCTCCTGCAGTGGTCCTACCTCTCCGAAGGAACCGGTACTTCCTGTGTTAAAGCCTTTATATAGTCTCTGTTCTGCCTTCTCATTGGTTGTAAACCCAACCACAGGACTGCCTCATCATGGCCTGTCTGTATAGACCTCCAGGTGTTCTATGGTTGGTATTGAGATTAAAGATATGTGTATCCAATGCTGGCTGTATCCCTGAACACACAGACACTTACCTAGCTCTGTCTACCAAGTGCTGTGATCTCAAGCTTACACCACCACTGCCATGCTTTCCTATGGCTTGCTAATATCTCTGACCCCCAGGCAACTTTATTTATTAACATACAAATAACATTTAATTACAAAAGAAAATATCACCATAGCCTCCCCAGTACCCTGCCTCTCTGCTGACTCCCCATGGGAGACCTGATTTTGGGGATGTGGGGTTACGGGGTGGCTTGGGAAAGAGGGCTGGGGGTGGGAGCAGGGAGGAGGTTGTGTTTGTGGATAGTATGTGGAGTGAGTAGAAAATTTCTTAATAAAGAAAAATGAAAAAAATACCAACTCACCAAACAAATAAGGAAAAGAAAAGAAAGAAAGATCTGTACTATTTTCTTCACATAGAAGTCATTCAAAAATATGGAGTAATTAGGGGTAGTAGACTATTCAAAGAATAAATAATGTGAATAACCAATATTGTAGATATAGAAGTATATGATCATGAGATATCAATTAATCAGCACTGAATCTCAACCAATGAATAGAACTATAAAAAAGCTGTTTAACTTTTGCATTGATATTGAGATACTGAAAATTATGTTTTTAGAATGATTATTGGTTCTCTCACCTCAGCAACAGTGGGAGATTTTGTGTTGTCTGGGGCCACTCAGTGTGTGTTTGTGCATTTGTGTGTGTGTGTGTGTGTGTGTGTTAAATTACATGCTCTGTGGATGACAGGAACCCCAATAGGTGATAAAGCATACCATATCATAAACATGCATAGATGTAATATTTGTTTTTGTATAGTTAACTCTGTCTAGAATTGGTTCCCTATCATACTTGGTTTGGAAAATCTAATGCAATGTGTTTCAAATATTTCACATGTTGATAAGAAAAGAGATCATGTGGATTAGGGTGATGACATAGATATCTCAGGAGGAATCTAGCCTGGGGCCTTCATGTCTACTGCTGTGGATGGAATCACAGGAATGTGGAAATGAAGATAATTACTTAAATAGAATTACTGAAATTTTCTTGCACCTGAGCTTAATAACTCAGATGCAGACCCTGAAGCTGAGAAAGTTTAAGAGTTCTCCAAAGAATAATAAGCTGAGAAGAAATATATTAGGAATCAAAAATACCCTTCTAACTACTAGATCAGAAAAAGAGACCATATGTGTACAGGCACATTTGAAACGTGGTTTTCTGTGAATCTCTGCTTCTTACACTTTGCCTTGGTTCCTATCTTGGTGACATTATCGAGATGTTCTATTTGACATTTTTCTTCTTGGTCCTGAGGCTTTCCTTCCTTTTCTGCACTTTGGTGGATCCTAGGTGCTTTCTGAGATTTAAACATCCACATACCTGGAGTGAAGATAAAGACACTGATTGTTTTTTTTCTATTTACACAAAGCATGGTCACATCAAGAATGAATATTTAACCAGGAATCTAGATAAGAAGTAAGTGCCTTTCATTTATTTGTTTTTGATTGATCATCAATGTAAATACTTAGAAGGCCCAAGTATGGTCAAAATGGCATTCTCCATGTTTTCTGTCTGTTTTGCCCTACATTTCTATCTAGGCCATGACCAAAATTTATTTTTTTATGGTCATTACTGATTTCAGGTGATTTAATGGTTATCTGATTCATCTTTTTAGAGTCAGATTTTCAGGCTGAAAGCTGAATGATACACCCTGTCTATATTTCTATTAGAGAAATTTCCTTTATATTGGCAATTCCCACTGTATGTTGCCAAGTGATATTTCCAAGAAACATCATCCAAGGCAATGACAGTAGTCCATTTCTTTGAGGCTGAGTAATTTTCTTGTAAGTGTTGTGCTAGTGTTTTTTCCATCTTGATGGACTGTCAAATTTGGTATTTCTTAAATGCTTCATGGGTACATTTCTTGAAAGAATACTGCATTTTTATTCAAATGTTATTTATGTCATCGTTTCAAAACTGCTGTGCTGTATGACTCCTGTGGCTGAAATCAAGCATAAAAAAATAAAGATAATTCACTGTGGTAGTTTTATTCTTTGTACTAAATTTTGTTTCAGTTGAGAACATGTGCAGCCAGACTTCTTTTTAATGCCAATGTCAGTAGTGTTTTTTCTTTTAAGTTCTATGTTGGTCATGTATAACAGCCATCTTTACAATTTCAGGAGACAGTAATGTACTTGTTAAAGAGGGTATGTTGTGAAGATATGTCACTCTGGTTTAACAAAAAGCAGAATGTCCAATATGTCTAGGCACGATTTTTGGGTATGCAGGATTCTGGAAAGAAGAAGGCAGAGATGCCAGGAGATGCAGTGCAAGCAAGGTAGGCAGTATAGAGATATGGTATAAAGCCACGAGGCAGAAAGTAAATTAGCAGAAATGTGTTATAGGTATAAGAGCTAGTTAGAAAAATGCCAAAGTTAAGGCTGAGCTTTTCTAATTAATACGTCTCCTTGTCATTTTTTTTGGTGGCAGCCCAATGAAAAACTCAACTATAGTATGTCACTATAAATATTGACTTTATATTTCCCTTGCCAAGTGCTAGAATGAAAGTTGTTGTCTGTAGAACATGCCACAGTTTGAAAGAAATCTATTAAATACAAATATGGTCACTTTCCTTACTATTGATTTCATTTTCATGTCTTGATTCTTTGCTCCATAACTTTAATCACTGGCACTTATTCCACATTTGTTTCTCTTTTCCTTTTTTCCCAATTATAAAGTATGTGTTCATACGTTGTGGGAATATGTACAGAATACTGTAGATTTTTAGATTTGACCATAATTTAACTTGATTAGTGATGTGTACTGGATTTGATATTTGGTTTGTATAATTGTAGCAATGTCTCCTGTAACATGCTAAGCAAATTGTCACAAGTAACATTCTAAAGATCTGGTAATAAACATGTACAAGATGGGCATTGTACTCTCTTTGAGGGATACCACAATGAAGTTTTAATATTTGAGACAAAAGTTATATTCATTTATTAATAACATATGTGTGAATGCAATTCATAGCAGAGTATGATGTTTGGGATCATGGAGCAGATGAGAAAAATTTTCAAGGAAAATAAAGAAATAATGAAAAGCAACAATAAAGCTGGTCTCGGTGTAAAACATAAGCATAGAGATGAAGGACAATGAGGAATGACTTCAAGTGACATCACATATTTTTTACATTGACAAAGCACTTTTCACAGAGAAAGGGAGCATGAGAGTGATGACTCAGAGCCCAAAATACCAAACAAATTTTAAAAATCTCTAAGAGAAGGTTCAGTAGAGCATGAATTAGAAAATCTTCACTCAAGTGAGGCACAGTTTTGTTATATCTCTACCAGTCACCAGAGTTCTTTAGGTCGGAGAAACACTGTCTTCGTAGAAGTAGAGATGAGAGACTTGCAATTCCCCTTTCATTGGTTCTTAAATTTCATCAGTTTATGGCTAAACCTTCCTCAGTGACGTCATCTCTCTAGATAAGATTACTGGAATGTTTGTTAACTCAAGAAAAAGATTATGTAGGCATAAATACAACAGAGATACAAAAGTTGCTAAATGG
>CABHPH010132339.1:509-28355 GCA_902168325.1 Peromyscus nudipes | reverse complement strand
ATGCCCCTTCTTCATACTGTTGGTTTCCTTTTTTTTTTTTTAAACAGGCTGGTGTGCAGCCATCTGACCCAAAACCAGGACACTGGCAACAAGCCATCTCAACACTCCAGCCACCAGAAATGATGATCCAAATTACCTCTTTTCTTAATAGGCTGCAAAGGCTCTTTTACAGCAACATAAAATGGATTATAATAGGTGATGTGGGCACTTTTAACATTATTGCTTTTAATCCATAAGCATGGGCCTCTTTTTTTATAACATTCAATTACAACTTTTTCAGTTTCTTTCATCAATATTTTAGTTTCTATATACAGATGTATCACTCCTCGGATATTTAGTCTTGAGCATTTTGTGGTTTTTTTTTAACTTACATTTTTGTGTTCATTTATTGATTTTTATATATTTGTGGATGTGTGTATGTATGCAAGTGTGCATGCACCACAGTGGGGGGTGTGGAAGTCAGAGAAAAACTTGCAGGATTTGATTCTCTCCATCTACCATGTGAGTTCCAAAGATGAAATCCAGATAGGTTGTTGGCTAGGCAGCCAGGACCTTTGTCGGGTGAGCCACCTCCTGTCTCAATGGCCTCCTGAGTACTTTGGACTTGTTTCCTGAGAGTTTTTTTACTCAGATATTACAGGTTGGCCTCATATTTGCTAAGAAGCCTAGTATGATCTTGAATTCCTGATTTTTCATCTCTTGCCTCTCAAGTTCTGATATAGGCATAGGCCCTGCTTCAGGGATCCCCATAAATACTTTATGCTGTACAGGGCATCAAACCCAGGACTTTATGCATGCATATGGTCTGAACATGTCTAAAATTTCCTGCTCACTTTGATATTTTCTCAGTTGTATGGTTTAGATGAGTTTCTGGATTTCTCTCAAAGGAAATCGATCTGTTTATTTGTGCACCCATGGAAGATAGACAGCCAAGGGCCTCCTATTCTGACATTACTGATGTCCTCTTCTCAGTAAATTTGAAAACTAAAGTGAATTGAAGTATCACTTAGAAAAATAAAGCATGAACTATATTACTGATTGCTTAGACATTGTGCTTTACCACTGTCAGATAAAGTTGTCGGACAAAATAAAGTAGTAAGATTAGAAGTGAAGAAACCAGTTTCACAAATAATAGGATTTTGTACATAAAAAGTACAAGTTAATAGTTTAATTAGAGGAAGAACTAGTGAGATCTTGAACAGTAATAGTTGAAAATAAAAGTTACTTTTTTTACTGTTAATACTCAATAGAAATTTTTACTTCGTTATAAGATGCAATTTAATACATGTAACAAATAAGGGCATTTCTAAGACTATGTGTACAAAAACCTGCAAAACTTCATGTAACCAATAGCATTAAAAGTATTATGACTTGTTAAACATGTTGGGATTTGTGAGTTGGACGCATTCAGACAAATAATGAAATAATGTTATTTTCATGTTCACAGTATATGTTAATATAAACAACAGTGAAAAAATGAGCTAAAGCTATACACGTCAACACAGACAACTGTTAACATGCAACTCTACTCTTTAAAATTAGTAATGATACTTGTAATGTTAGTGCTTTCTAAGAGAAACTGTTTGCACTCTTCTTCCCCTGTAGAATGGTATGACCAAATGGGAAGCCACTAGCCAATGTCCGGGACTGGCAACCTAAGACTGAGACAGAAGGAACACTTTCACAGGCATGCCTTCTACTTTGCAATTTTATTTTGAGATCTTGAAAACAACAAGGTCTACAAGCACAGCACATTACCAAAATTTGGCATTCAGTTTAACGCTCATTGCTCAAGTATTAGCAGTGACCTGAATCACATCCATGTTATTAGTATTCTGTTAACTTCTGCAATGATTGATGCATGATTCTGTGTGCAGAAGCACAATTGTGCAGAATATAAATACAAAATTGATAAGAAAATGCACTCCAGACTAAAGTCTGTTGTTTCAGCAGATAAGGTCACAATTTCTTTGCAAAATGTTCTTTAAAGATAGCGCCTATCATAGAAAACTGATTCTCCCTCCACAGCTCCAGTTGGTGGTCCCATACCCATCACATATGGGCAGCACTAAATGGACTTAGTAGCTATCAAAAAAAAAGAGGATATGAAGTTGAGAGGGGGCGTGTTAGGAAGATACTGGAAGAGTGAGAAGGGGAAACAAAAGGTTAATCTGATCATATTTATTGTATATATGTATGGAATTCTCAAAGAATAAAATAAATACGTAATAAATAAATATAATAATTGTAAAGACATAGCATATAGAATAATGGTTGTGCATTTATACTGTCATTATCCCGAAGACAGGCCACAAAAACTAGAATATTTCCAGAATATACAAAGAGAAGCATAATTGACACACGTCATGTTCTTTGCCAAGGTTTCCAGGCTCCCAAACTGTCAGACATTTTCAGCCTTGGAGCTTAATAAGCATGAAAGGTCATTAATCTGCGGTTATTACAGCAAATTTCTATGGGAGAATAAGTAGTCACACAGAAGTCATTCAAATAATCACAGCAGCACATGCCAAATTACTGTGGTACTCCACATGATCCCCATGGACTGCTTATTCTGCATGCTATAGCCATTACTGAGAAATCTCACCTTTGAGGAAGAGCAGTGTATTTTCATTGTCAAATTTCATTGGGTGCACAAGTAATTCCTGCACCAAAGTCACACACATGGCTGTGAACATATGTACCCCTTTCATTAAGATGCCTAACTTAATTTAAAACTTGGACATGAGGTTACTTGGCCATACCTAAGACAATATTGGCGAGAATTTATCTCTATGAACAGCTCCACTCTGTCCCTTATTAGTTCAGTGAGTGACATTCTCTATTTTCCTCTTCATCTTTGCAATAATTTTTGAGAGATTACCTGGGTTTATGGCGCAGGTAAAAGTTTAACACTTTATGTTTAGCATCTAGTAGAGTGGCAATCAATATTATATGATAAAGATGATATGGAAGTGTGGTCTTTTCTGTACTAGCATTGGAAGAAATTTCTAGTTTGTAATGATAAATGAGACTACAACAAGTTTTCCTTGTCTTATATCAAGCTCTGTTTAATCCCAGGTGCTTGACTATGACTACACACTAGGCCTTGGGGAAGAGGAAGAAGAAATAATTTTGCCCCTCAAGAAATTTGGTGTCTGGTAGGAAAGAAACAAATAGACATAATTTTAATATAATCTTGTAATTAATTATAAACTATGGGAATTCCCAAGAAAAAGGATATGTACCTCAAGAAAGTGACAAGAGACTTCAGAAGTAATGCAGTACTTTAGACGATTGTTCAACAAGAGAATATGAACAAGTCAAAAAAGTTTTCAACTCAAGAAAAGGCCAACAATGTTTGAGAACATAAATTCTACAGTTGGGAAACCAGTGAAAAGAGGAAAATGTCAGGTCCAGATTAAGAAAACAAAACTCTTGGGACGGGCAAGGGTGGGTCACAGAAGCCTCATATAAGTGGGCAGAAAATGAGTAGTCTTTGATGGGTTTTTTTTTTCTAAAGGTCAATTTTATTTTGGATAGATTATTTTCAGACTGGTGAATGGATTTCAAAAAGGTCAAGTTTGAAAAATGGAAGACCAATTAGAGTGTGGGGTGAGAGACAATTAGAGAATATCAAGCAGGAGAGTTGGTGAGGAAGGTCAAGATTCCAGAAATATTTAGGGATATAAATCAAAGGATCTGAGGTGTGCAGGATAATGGAGAAAGCTAAAACTAAGATAGCGTTCTTGGCTCATGCTTGAGTGGATGATGGAGAGAGAGAGAGACACAGACAGACAGACAGAGACACACAGACACATATACAGAGAGAGACAGAGAAAGAGAGAGACTGAGTCTGTAGCAGAAAATGTAAAAGGCTTTAGGAGCAGCAGGAGATTCAGAACAGCAGATTCTGAGGTTCTCCAATTATATTTTAGAAAACCAATGGGTACAGTTGTTCACACAGAATTTGGGACTAAGAGGACAGGAAGTTAAATGGACCTCTGGAGACAGCCAATGCTTTGAAGAAATATAGTATAAAAATAGGCTAAAAACAAACCTCTAGAAGAGAGGAGTCCTCTGATCAACCCCAGGAGAAGAAAAACTTTAAGCAATTGATCCCACAAATCTAATGAAACCTCACTCTAAAACAATGCATATTAGCTTTCACTCATGTAAAGGATTTTCAAAGGTGATATTAACTTATTAGAGACAAATGTTACTCATTTCAACCTTGCAGTCCATCTTCCAGAGCATGTTCAGTAACAGGTTTTTAAGAAGTCTATTTTCTGTGTAACCATCATAGGCTGTTTTATTTTTCAAATACATTAAAATATCTTATTGTTGTGTGACATAATTTTCCTACTACACACACATCTACCCACCCCACATGGGGCCCACAAGAGATCAAAGTACAGATACCACCAAAGTCCAACTTGGTGAAACAATGCATTTCATTGGGATTACTTACAGGAGCAGAAATTATTCAAAGGTAGTTGAGTCACCAAAGCCCACCCCAACACAAGTGACGGCTGACGAAAGTTAGGAACCTAGAGCATACTAGACAACCTGCAGACAGCTCAGTGTGGGTAGAAGAGTGCCCTTTTCAGCTGGCTCAGTTGGCCTAAACCCCTGCCAGGCAGCAGGTCTGGTCTCACAATCTTCTTTGCTGCTTGCTTTATCTGAGAGTGACTCTCAGCAGTCTTTATTGTCTACTCTTGAGAGGGAGGAGCCTAGTGAATCTGGTCAGTTTCAGGGAGTTCCTGGAGCCATTTTGAGTTGTTTATTTTCTGTCTTAAGGTGCTTTCGGGCAGGGTGGACCATTTGAATCACAGAGGAACTGATACACAGCACTTACTGCAGTAAAACTTAAGTGATAGGGTTTTTTTGTTGTTGTTTTGTTTTTTTTTTGTTTTTTTGAAAAAAATGTCTGTCCAGTACTTAATATTCCAGTCTCATCTGGAACACAAATTCATCTCAAGAATAAGAAAAAACTGGGTGTTTTCAGACATATAATCAACTATACACCAAAACAAACATTTCTATAATTTTTTTCAAATTATGAGGTGAATTTTCAAAGATCTTCAGCAGGACATAACTTGTATTTTCTCAATGAACACTCCAGGCCTTCCATGTCATGCACTGTATTATGTATTTTCTGAAAAGATATAGACTTAAAGCACAGATCCATCATCCCAGGGTCCTATGGTCTGGGAAAAGCATGGTTAAAAAAGTCAAGCAAACCAGTATTTTAATAGAATACACAAGGTACACATAGATTGGGGGAGAGGGGCCATGAGGGGATTATGTAGAGTGAGAGTTCCATGATCATCAAACCATCACCTTTAAAGGGGACAATATGTTAGAAAGTAGCCCTTTGTAAATTAAATCCTGACACATTAAACAACTCCTTGGAAAGGAAAGATACTTTACTACTTCTCAGCATGGCCATTGGGGTCTTTACACTAAGAAATATGTGATCATTTTGGTTTAATTTCAGTAAGTTTGAGTTTATCCTCTATCTTCTTGAATAATGGAACTGGAATTGCAGTAACATTCAGAAAGACAAGCCATATTTCCATACCATGAAGCAAACAAACATATGTTATTGTTGTAAATTGTTTACAATGTTACTGAAAAATCTTAATTGGAATTTGCTATATTTCTTGTAAGCAAACAGAGATCGAATTAAGGTGTAGAAGTTTTATTTGTGCAAAATTTTTATTTATGAAGTTATATCTTAAGGCACAAAAAAATAATCTTCAGAATCAAGCCTGATGACACAGTTTAGGTAACAGGACCCCAAGTTTAAGGTCAACCTGGACAACTTAACAAGGATCTGTTCCCAAACTATAAAGTAACAAGTAACAAGAAGGAGCCAATGAGATAGTTCCACATGTAAAGGCACTGGCCACCAAGCCTGATGACTGCACACACATACAGATGCATACACACACACACACACACACACACACACACACAAAATATTTATGTATATATACAAAATATTTTTGTGTATATATGCACAAGTATATATGTGCATATATACATATATTATATATTTACAATAAATATATGAAATATGTATTTATTATACATATATATACACACACACACAAAATAATAATACTAAAGTAGTAGAGAGCTTGCATAGCCTGCACAGGGCCCTAGGTTCATTCCTCATTGCAGGAGCAGCATCTTGAATGTAAGCCTTTCTTTTTTCCTATATGTATAACTACAAAAAGATATTTCATGGATATTCTAGATGCAATGAGAACACAAATCCTCTTCTTCAAAAGTTTGGGTGTCTTATCTCCCATTCCCTACTTTGTTATAGGAAAAGATGACTTCCTATAGATATCTTACATGCTTCGCTCTGCTGCCCTGGAGATACATATTCAACAACCAACAGAAATCTTTGGAGGCTGAGCAATCTTAACTCACTGGCAGCTGAAATCAGAGGACTGTTGCTAATGTCAGTTTCACTGGGATTCATAAAGGCAGTCGCCATAGCAACATCATTTCCCCCGGATACAGAAATGCTACACTTTATATTTTTTTAATAGAGAATCTGAAGGTTAGATTATCACCATTTCCCCATACCCATTTGTCCTCACCTCCATACAGGTCTATTTTCATACACAAAGAGCTTGTTGGGCATAAAGGGTCACTCTGCATTTAAGGGGAAATAATATATGGAACAGAATTACTTATTGGAAAATAATGTTAGAGGATTCAGGAAAATCTGAGGAAAACTATTCCTGAAATTAGAAATATATTATTTGACCTTAACTCTAAGAACTTGTGAACTAGTTATTTAAACTTGGCTGTGTAAATTCAACAAAAGAGTTCTGTTTAAGGGCCCAATAATATCCAGTTTTATAATTCAGCTACAATGGCAAACACTTGACCTCCCTGTGTTTCTCATTTTCTTTGAGGACCAAGTTCAAAAGAGATCAGCTACTATTTTTAAGATATTTTATTTAATTAAAAGTATGTGGATGTGGTTATGGTCTGGTGCAACAAGTACAAATGCCTAGGAACCAGGAGAGGACATCCGATTCTCTAGAGCTGGAATTACAGGAGACTAGGAGCTAGCTGCTTGGAGGGGGTGCTGAGAAGGTCCTCGGCAAGAGATGCTCATGCCCTAACTACAGAGCAACTTGAATTATCTCGAACGATAATGGGAGAAGAAGGAATGGAAGGGACAATTGGTAGCATTATTTTACCAGAAAAAGGAAAATTTTTACTTATTTTTAAGTTGTCTCTTCTCTGTCTATTTCCTTGGCTTTGATGCTTAAAATGCATCTTTTGCTATAATAATTTTTATTATAACTATGTAAATGTTTTTAAAAATTTCAGGGAAAAAAATCTAAAATAAGCTTTCACCCATGAGACTGGCATAACTCCATCATGAATAAATACCTGTTTAGTCAATAAACTGGAATGAGCCTCATCGGAGGTTTCATGGCCCAGCGACTATGTGCGTAATTAGGTAAGAGGTTTCCTGAGGTTGTTTTCAAGCCAACTCCATCCTGCATCGGGAGAATCCAGAGACACCAATGAAAATACGCAGTGCTATCAGTTAATTCTTCTGTAATGTGTCCATTCTGTTTGAAAGGTTTTTGAAATTAATTTGTATCAATCACAATGACAAAAACAGAAGAGGGCATGAAAAATCAAGCAGATCTACAGTGTGGGCTTTAACAGACCCTTCAGTAACGTGTGTTTTCATTTCTCAAACTTGCTTCATAAGTATGGATCAAGTCAGTTAGAGGGGAAGTAAACAAGAGCTATAGGAATTGACTTAATATGCCTTATTAGGATGTGCAGGGTCAAGTGTGTAGCCTCTGGATGTGAAATACAGCTTCCAAGCTAAAGCACATACTTTCTTATAGAGAGCTAAACTAACTTGTCTACAAAGAACATTTGACTGATGAGAAAAGCTTGGGGTCAAGAAATAGCCAGTTCTCATGATGTACAGTCAATTTGACAAATGCCTAGCATTTCCAAGAAGATACAAAGTCATTTGAGTAAATAGGGCAAAAACTGGTGATGTTATTTGACCAGTTATTACAATTATGAAAGGATGCTCAAACATACTAATTTCTATTTTTTATGTTCTTTTTCATATGAATGTGAAGTATTTACATATGACAATATTTTAATAGAAGGATTAAGATAATCAAGTGTTATATGTTTTTATTTTTTTATTTTAACTAAAATGTAATTACATCACTTCTTCCCTTCCCTTTCCTTCCCATGTACCCTTCCTCCAAATTCCTCCTGTTCCCTCTCTGTAGTCCTTCCCATGTGCCCCCTCCCTATTTTTCTTTGATTATTATTGTTACATATAAACACATAATAAATAAATAAATAAATAAATAAATAAATAAATAAATAAATAAATAAATAAATATAACCCGATGAGTTCATTTAATGTTGCTTGTGTGTGTACGACTTCAAGATGACCTCCTGGTATTGAATAACTGGTTAGCGGGCTCATCCTTGGGAAAGATTAATTCTCTATCCCTTAGAATTAATTAATTAATTACCTGTGTTGTTCCTTGATGGGGCCCTCTGAGATTTCTCCCTTCTGGTTTAGCTTGTCTATTGATACTGTCATTATTCAGGTCTTGTTTTGCTGAGGTATGGGTACATCTTCCCTGTCATTTCAAAAAGACATAGTCTCACAGCTGACTTCCAGATCCCCTGACTCGTACAATTTTTCTGCCACCTATTCCTTGATGTTTTCTGAGCCTTAGGCACAGGTGTTATGTTGTATATGTATCTGTTATTTTAATAAATGCATTAAATAAATATAGTCTTTCATGTACAGTGTCAGTATACAGTTCCATAATATATTGCTATGGTAATAATTGTGTCTTTTGACCTTTTATGCAAGTTTGCTACTGAAAATCTTCTAAATTCTTTTATATCATTGCTGTGTGACAGTCTTTGACAGTCTTTCCATATGCTGTGAATGTGTGTTACTCTCATTGGTCAATAAATAAAGCTGATTTGGCCTATAGCCAGGCAGAATATAGCTATGCAGGAAAGCCAAATGGAATACAGGGAGAGAGAAGGGCAGAGTTGAAGCAGAAGCCATCCATCCATCCAAGGAGCAGCATGCCAGCAGACTGGTAATGACACGGCCATGTGGCAATACGTAGACTAATAGAAATGGGTTAATTTAAGATGTAAGAGCTAGCTAGTTACAAGTCAGCCAAACATTTATAAGTAATATTAAGCTTCCAAGTCAATTATTTGGGAAGTGGCTGCCAGGTATTTGGGAGTTATTGGCAGGACAGAAATTTCTGTTTACATGTCACTGAATCAAATAGACTTTTACTATGACACACAGAAACTTACTGCCTTAGTTTATCCCTGCTGATGTTTTTCACCCTTTCCTGTGTCTCATCTTCCTGCCTTGGTCTTCCTCTAAGCGCCGTGGGCTGTAAGCCTGCATGCTTCTTCCAGCTGCCACTCAACATCTCTCTCTTCTTTAAATAACAGTTTAAATCTCCTAGCTGCCAATTAGTTCTTTCTCAGAGGTTTCCTTCAATAGCATACCAACAAGAAAGCCCTCCTTAAATTGATGGATTCTGACATTTCCATGAAAACCAAACAAGACCTCATCCTAAACGTGCTGCGTGAAGTGTCTGCTGTTTTGTGTTCAGGCAACCCTCACTGGCCTAGAGAGAAAGGAAAAACAAAGCAAATAAGTCATAGCATTTTCTGGGAGTGACCTAAACTAGAAAGGAAAAAAGGATGGTAATATTTTTCTGTTTATATTTATAATTTAGCGTTAAGCCTATCTAAAACTCATTTGACAACATTCTATAGAAATCGTAGTTTTGTCTGAAAAGTTTAATGAACCTATTTTTAGCCAAGTTTGAAGACAGGTATTAAAGTGAGGAATGATCAGTGATACTGGACCCTTGAGGGTCCCAATGCTCATATTGAGATCATGTGTTAGTGTTGCATGAAGTTATGAAATGGAGCTTAACAAAGCAGCCTGTCCCCTACCAAGAAGCCACATTTGAATAATCAGTTTGTGAAGATGACAGCGTACATTTACCAGGCCACCTCACTGGACCTTCACATCCAGGTTCCTCCCTCTTAATCTTACTCTGAGTTTGAAGAAACTATTGTATCTCTTGATGGATGCAATTACTCTCTGCTTCCTAGGTCTTCTAAACAAAAGCACCTCAGGTTTCAGGCATGGAAATGATGTTCTGTAAAGATGGGAACTGCTAAATTTGCTTCCTCCTCCTGTTTCAGAATGTATCCACTCGGGTAATGAGAGAATCTGCTGCACAGATAAGCAACTGCCTCATACTGTGGCCTGCAAAAATGATCTAGCAACCAGGCTGGAACTAGGTCACAACAATGTTCTTTTCCCCTTTATTCTTGGGGAGTGAAGCTTCCAACTTACAGAATATAAGGATAAGACTAGTGAATAGTGTGAGGCTTTATCTACATTCCTTGTTTACCGTAAAATGGATTAGTGGTTTAGATTCAACATTGCACATGGTGAATGAGGAAGCTTTTAAATACATATCCAATAAACTGAACAATATAAGTATTTGTTGCATGATAAGAAGTAGAAAATTCAGTCTTATGTAAGAGCATAAACCAGCTAGGACAGAATGCTTCTTTTCATGATAGGAAAAGTTCAAAACAGTCACTCATTCCATATGGTTCCCTGTTAGAGAGAGAATCAGTTAGTACACTATCACCTACAAGTGGTAAAATTTGGGATGATGCTGTGGTTTGGATATGATATGTCACCCCAAAGTGCTCATTTGTCTGAAGCTTGGTTCTCACTGTGGAAGGGATGAGTATTAAACCTCTAAAGAGTTAAAGCGTAGTGGAAAGTCATGGAGGCGTGCCAATGGGAGGTAGATCTTGTGGAAGCCTGGGTTAGTTCTCTCTAGAGTGAGTTAACAATTTCACTAGAGCTCCTCTCGGGATTCTTGCTGTTGGCAGTGGGGCAGGGGGCAGACTGCAAGCCAGGAAGGAGATACACCTAGTTCCACTACTTCTTTGTATGCTTCAGAGTGGTGGCCGTCTGATTTCATAGACGCCACTTGCATTTGACAGTACAATGGTACCAGGCAGACCCTAATTTATCAATTGCTGATCAGACGGCATGCAGTTGGTGATGAACAATGAGGTCTCCTCACATGTTACCATCAAAGGCTCATTTATCATCTTTCAGCTCTAACTGCCAAGCCCAAGGAGATTTTACTGTTGTTTTAAAGAAAACATGGTATTTGACCACACAGTCATGACATTGCTCAAATAGCCTTAGAGACCTAGTTTTCAAAATATGTAGCTTTAGAAATCTGTAAGTGATGCATTTTAATTTTAAAACCAGTACAAAACAGAAGACACTGAACAAAACAAACTAGTTTTTTATAAGTGTTGCCCTTACCACGGGCTATATACTCTGATATTTTTCTTTCCAGTCTGGTCTCTATCACATTTTCCAAATGCTGTTCAAGATGTTTAATGGATTTCACAACTCACTAATGGGTCACAACACACAGTTTGAAGCATGCTTTCCCCAAGGCCTCAATAATTCTCCTCCGGGGATTTACCAGACAAACCACAGAATATTACAATCAGCCAGAGAAAGTTCAAGGAAAATTGATCCTAACTCTTCAGAAGGTCCAAATGGCAATGAGCTTTCCTTGCAGAAGGAAAGGCCAGCAGCCCACAGATTACTCAGAAAGTGAATTAGAACAGCATTCATTGATATGTCCTACACTGTCATCAATTCAAAGGGAGCCATCAAATGCTTTTCCTTCTCTTTCATACAAACTAAAACAATTCATTTTTTTAGTTTTGAGTTAACTATGCTTCAGTAGTAGGAATGTTTCAAATATCATTCAAAATGCCTTTGTGATTGGTGGCCTTAATAGAAACTGGGAAATAAAACCGTCTTTGAAATGCTGGAGGACAGAATTTACACAAGAGAAACCCCTACCCAATGAAAAACAGAAGTAGGGAAAATTAGACACCAGCCAGAACCTGAGGGAAAAAAATGAAGGAAGAATGCACAAGAAGTCAGGCATCCACTTGTAAAAACATTAGGCTCGCATTGGTTTTAACACAACCAGATAAACTGAGAAGCCTTGGAGCACAAAAATTTGGTGACCAGAAGATTCTAGGTAAAAGAGGCAGTCAAGACTCTTTGGCGTCCTAACTGTTGGAAACTGTGGAGAACATGCCCAGCTGGTAAATATCACCAATTATTCATGAGGAAACAGCATTCGGAATTTATACATCTAAGGACCTATAACATGAAACCCAAGAGAAAGTAGATCCCCAGTGCCCTGAATAGAAAAGGAAATTTGGATTATAATGTGATCTGCATTTTCTAGAGATCCCAGCTCTACCACAGCAGACATTAATACCTGTAGCTAGCCTTCTTAGACTGCTAGTCCCCAAATCATAACACAGGGACATTATTAATTATGAATGCTTGGCCTTAGCTTAGGCTTGTTCCTAGATAGCTTTAAAAAAAAACTTAATTTAACCTATTTCTATTAATTTATGTGCTGCCCTATGGCTCATTTACCTCATCTGTGTACTGTCCATCCTGCTTTCTTGCTTGCTCAGTGTCTGGCTGGCTAGCCCCTGACTGGCTGGCTCACTTCCCTTTTTTCTCTGCCCGCCAGCTCTGTCTATCCCTTCTCTGCCTACCTATTAGCTGTTAAGCTTTTTGTTAGACCAATCAAGTGCATTAGGCGGGCAAGGTGAAACAGCAACACATCTTTACATAGTTAAACAAATGCAGCATAACCAAAAGCAACACATCTTCACATAGTTAAACACATATTCTATTCCACAACAAGTACCTATGAGCAGATAGACAGGAGACTCACTTCAGTTTGGAGGACACCCAAACTTCATGGACTACCACCATCCATGAAAACATATATGCTGTCTTTCCTCATAAGACAGGATGGGAAATCAGGAGGACATTCCAGAAAGAGATTTTTGAAGTGTTCTTGCCTACAGTATCAGTAGAAGATGGAGGGAAATTACAATATCAATTATGAAAAAGATTGAAACTATTTCATTTATAAGATGAACTTATAAATGCACATAATAGATTACTACTACAATTTTGAGCTGGAATTGAATTTAAGGAAATAATCCAATGTATGGTACTTCAATTTCATTATGCACCCAAACTACCTGGACACAGTACAGTACCTACCCCTTGGCTATAGCTTTGCTTTCCACGATTTTAGTTACCTGTACCCAAGCACAGTCTGAAAATCTTAAATGGAAAATTCCAGAAGTCAGTCATTCAGAAATATTAGTTGACCACCATTATAAATCATGTGATTGAGTCACACTCTGCTCTGTTTAGAACATGATTCATGCCTTTGCTAAGTGTATATATGTGCTGTATATAACACATGCTGGCTACTTGGTAGCCATCCTGACATTCAGATCATTTGGATCATGGTGGTTCTGTTTGAGGAACCCTTATTTGACTTAGCAATTGCCTCAAAGCTTAAGATAGTGAAGCCAAGAAGGTGCCAGGACATAAAACATGAAAGAACAGGTTAACTCTAGTTCAGTGTGGACAAGCTTCAGAACATACAGGGAACAGAGTATATTCATAGACTTCAATACTATTCACAGTGAACTCACAGAGCACAACCCCTTCATGTAAAGGGAATTGCTGCAAATGAGTTATAGCCAGTGAGTAATAATAATCTTTTTTCTTTAAAATGAATATTATAAAGAGGAAACAAAGGGTGCATTTAGAAGATAAGAAAATTGGAAGCTCACAGGCAATCTCATCCCAGTTTCAACTTCTTACAGAGATGTTATTAGAAAACATTATACAATCTAAAACTATTTTTCAAATAATGAAAGAGACAAAGGGGTATAAAATTCCTTCACCAAGTTTCCACATAAAGTTAATGACAGAGAAAGAACTGGAATCCAGTCCTAGCCTATTGTTTATTCTAGCAAAGTCCTATGTATGAATACACAATCTAATTTAAAACTGAGCTACTCAAAGAGGTAGAAATCATTTGTATATTAAATTTCTCTTCATTCTACATCATCTGGAAAAGTAATGAAGATGGTAAGTGAAAGACTTCAATAATCCACTTCTGCACTTTGTGTATTATGTATGAGCCAGACACATATTTATCATCATGACCTCTAAGAAGAGATTAGAGGGTAAAGAGGTCTTTTGAGTAAGAAATTGTGATACCTTGGTGAAATGTGCATAAGGAAGATAGATAATTATGACAAAAGGAAAGACTCAGTTACAAATTCAAGGACAGAGATCTGTGCTAACATAATTTTCTATGAAATGAAATTTATTCCAAGAACAATTTTTTATGAGATATAGGAGACCATATTAAAATGGAAACAAAAGTTTCTAGGTGATCACATTTCTAGATTACTATGACAATCTTAAATAAGGACATGGGTATAAAATCTTATCTGGGAAATTTCCTCTCACAATCCTAAACTCAGTGCTAGAGCCCAGATTCCACCCACATCTTTTCTCTATCAGGGAAGTGTTTTCTACTGCTGACTAATCCCCCACTCTGTATATTTCTAACTAGTCATCTATGAAGGACCAGAATAGTGTCAAAGCATTTCAGAAGCTTAATAACCACTGTTTCTATTTACTTAGAAACTTTAGAGTCCTCTTGCCCCTTCTTCCTGTCACTGATTTTTTGAAATGATGCAGTCTATGATGTTGCCTGCTTAACAGGAGCATAAATCAAGTGTAAAACAACTTTGTACCTGGTTCTAGTATTTCCTGAAAGCAGAGATTAGCATTCCAGACTGTTCATTAAACTCATTCACAACTGAGACTTCCTGTGTTTAATCTCCAAAGAAAGGTCAAGAAATGCTTCATGGTAACAGTACAGTCTCAGTGTTGTAAAGTCTACAATTAAATCACATTTAATGTCTCCTTGGCTTTAGTCCAACATCTTAGCCACCTAGAGTTATAACATGATGATGCTGAAAATGCTCAAATTGCTTAAAATTTTCTTTGAAATTAAAAAACTAAAATAATTTCTACTTACATTTCTGTCCCCAAACATGCAATCTGAGTCGTAACTGAGTCTATAAGGAATGTATCCTCAGCTGAGAAGATTAAAAACTTAGAAACATTTGATGTCCTGAAGATCGCTATTCTTACTGGAAAAGATAAAATCTCAAAGTTACTTTAATTTGACTTTCCTAGTGACTAAGGGTGTTGAACACTTTTTAAAGTGTTTACTGGATATGTATTATAGCTGGAGTTTTCCCCAGTCCTGCTTGGGCCTGCAGCCGCTCAGACCCAAGTAAACACACAGAGACTTATATTACTTATAAACTGTATGGCCATGGCAGGCCTCTTGATATCTAGTTCTTATGTTTAAATTAACCCATTTCTATTAATCTATAAGTTGCCATGTGGCTTGTGGCTTACCGGTACTTTACATATTGCTTCTCATGGCGCCCGTGGCTGACAGCATCTTCTGAATCAGCTTTCCACTTCCCAGCATTCTCCTCCTGCTTATCCTCTACCTATACTGTACTTCCTGCCCGGCTACTGGCCAATCAGCATTTCATTTATCTATCAATCAGAGCAACACATTCACAGCAAACAGAAAGACATGCCCCGCAATGTATAAATTCTCCATTCAGGTATAAAATCCATTTTTAATGGAGTTATTTATTTTCTTGATGTTTTTTCATTTCTTTTAAAATACAAATTTTAGATGTATTGTCAGATGTATAACTGGCATAGATTTCCTCCCATTATCCACTTTATTGACTGTCTACTTAGCTGGACAGACTTTAAAATTTCATGGTATCCCATTTACCCATTGTTGGCCCTATTTCTTGAATGACTAGAACTCTATTTTAAGAATCCTTACCTATGTCTATATGTTACAGTATTCTTTTTCCCTTCTGTTTTAACAGTTTCTGAGTGTCAGGTTTTGTGTTAGTGTCTTTGATACATTTGGAGTTTATTTGTGTGCAGGTTGGGAGATAAGCATCTTGTTTCAATCTTCTATATATAAACATCCACTTTTTCCAGCACCATGTGTTGGAGATGCTCTTTTCTCCAGTGTGTATTTTTGGAATCTTTTTTGAAAATAGGGTAGCTGAAATTGCATCAACTTACATATGGGTCAACTATTTTATTCCATTGATCTATGTGTCCATTTTCATGCCTGTACCACATTGATTTTATTATATGGGTATGTAATATAACTTGAGATTGGGTATGGAAATTCCCTGGACATTATTCTTTTTGTTCAGGATTGACTTGGCTATCCAGGGTCTTTTGTGTCTCCAATTACATTTTTGTATTGTTTGAAGAACATGGGGATTTTGAATGGGACTACATTGTTTTGTGTAGGATAATCATTTTCACATATTCTATAAGCATGGGTAGGCTTTCTGTCTTTTCATTTCTCCCTTCATTTCTTTATTGAGAGTTTTAAAACTTTTACCGTGGAGGTCTTTGAATTCCTGATTAGGTTTGTTCTGAGGGCCTTGTTATGGTGGTGGTGGTTGTTTATTTGTATGAGGATATTATGGATACAATTTTCCCCAGGTTCCTTTTTCAGTGTGCTTGTCATTTATAAGAGAATTGTTAGGAAGGATATGAGAAAGCCAGGCAGTGGTGGTGCACGCCTTTAATCCCAGCACTTGGGAGGCATAGGCAGGCAGGCAGATCTCTGTTCAAGGCCAGTCTGGTATATAGAGTGAGTTCCAGGTTGCACAGAGAAACCTTGCTCAAGGTTACAGTCCACCATGTTCAGACAGCTCTCTGAGCTCCGTGCCAGATGGAGGACTCCCTTTCCCCAGTGCAGCTTCCTGCTCTCTGCCTGACCTTATCTGCAAGTCCCTGAGCTTGGATGCCTGACTTAAGTGTGACCTTTGACATAGTTCCCTGCAAATGCTCTCCTCTTGCTGTCCCTATAGTAATCAGGAATTGTGCTCCAGCTGTATGGTAGGACCGTGATGCCAAATGCAAATTAAGCAATGCCTCAACCACTGTCTCAATCCTATATATTTCCCTTACTCTGGAATAAAACTGAGCTGTCTCACCGAAGCTGACTCCTGGAAAGCTATTTCTGCCATATTCTCGGAACCCTGCTGTGTTGATATGTTGTGTCTCAAGAATATAAGTAAATTGGCCTATTGATATATCACATTTTCCACAGAATAAAATTTCATGAATCTTCCCAAATGTTTGTTTCTGCTGTTCTCTACAGACATATAATGCAAATATTCTTTTTGTAGTTCCAGTCTGATTACAAATTAAAGCTGGCTTTGGAGTTGGAGCGTGGCTCTCTCCTTCTCTAAACCAAAAATAAGTAAAGTAAAATCCAAAGTCTCTGTCTCATGTCAGAAGAGCCAGCCACCTGATAAGGAACAGAAGAAAAACAAAAATCAAGGGACTATTTTATTGCCACTAATTTCATAATCCTTTGGTTTTATTTTGACTCTTTAAAACTTTTTCATAAGGCATGAATATTATCTCAAAATTTAAAAGATATATATATATATTTGAACTTTTTGTCATGATGTTAATGGTTGTATAGAGTATTAACTAATTTTAGGGAAAAAAAGCTTCATCTAGCTTCCTGTACATGATGATTTCAGGTTTGAGTCTCTATCAAGTAACTAGGAATTAAGTTTTTGTACTCTGGATGTACATAACATATACTGATCCTTTAACCTCTTTGAGATCTGCTGCATATGACATTTAAAATGTTTAAGTTTTCTGCAGGGAACCATGACCATGCCTAACAGTGACCTTTGAATTCTCCAAAAGGAAGATGGGGCTCCACAATGATGATTCCACCAGGACTCTAAGCTGAAATAATAATGCCACTAAGCTGAAAAACACCACCTAAGGATTGGCTTTGGACTACAAACTACTCAGGACCATTCAAGGTGGCTAGCCTCATGGATGACTCTCACCAGGACTTGAGACAAGCTCTGCACTTTTCCATTACATAGAGACTGGACAACAAATGATACAGCTACTTCTCCCAGGACTTGACAATTAACCCAAAATTTTTCGTTTCAAGATCCCCCAAAGATGTTATCATCCCCAGACAGCAGGAAGTGATTTTAAGAACATGATGCTCACATTCCCAAGAGATGGAATGGGTGTTTTTTGCTTTTCAATCGGTTATGGCCAGTGTTCCCTGAGGAAGAAGGAAACCCATACAGGTGAACTGGGGATGGGTGAGGATGGGAGTTCCAGGGATCGGGTAGGGAGAAGACAGAATGGAGACAGAGAGTATAGGGAGAGACAGCTGCAATTGGGGGCTTTATTTGGAGGGCAGTGTGGAAACCTAGCACAGCAGAAATTTCCTGGGTCTTATGAGGGTGATCCAAGTAAGGACTCCTAGTAATGGGGGATACGTAGTCTCAACTGGCCATCTCTCCCACGGAAGATGGTATAGGAAGATTGTAGGAGTCAAAGGGGATGGAGGATACCAGGAGAACAAGGCCCACCAAATCAACTAAAGCAAGGTGCTTATGGGCTTTCAGAGACAGAAGTAGCAAACACGGGGTCTGCAGGCATCTGCACCAGGCTTACTCAGATCCTCTGCATGTATGTTGTGGCTGTTAGTGTTATTGTGGGACTCCTAACAGTGGGAACAGGTGTGGTTTTGACTCTTTTGCCTGCTCTTGGGACTCTTTTCCTTCTGTTTGGTTGCCTTGTCCAGCCTCAGTGTGAGGGCTTTTGCCTTGTCTTACTGTATTTTGTTTTGCTATGTTTGGTTGCTGTCTGTTGGAAGCATATTCTTCTTTTCTGAAAGGAGACAGAGGGTGGGTGCCTCAGGGGAGAGGAGAGGTGGTGGTGGGGGACTGGGAGAAGTGGAGGGAGGGAAAACTGTATTTAAGAATGTATTTTTGTGAGAGAAGAATTTATTTTCAATTTAAAAAATAAATACTTATAGAAGTCAAGAACCAAGAAAATGGTCATTGGAAAAGAGCTGTCTCAATGGAGGGAGGATAGTACAATGTAAATAATATGAAAGTAAAGAGGGAGAATACTGGGGTTTGAAGGATTAAACAAGGAGTGAGGAAAAGAAGAGACTGGAGATGAGGGTTAACCAAAATGAAGGGGTATAGAAAAGCCATACTGAAACTTACTATCTTGTAACTAATTTTTTAGTATAACTTTTAAATTATAATTTGAAGAGAGAGATATTCCATGGCTAGAAAAAGCCTCTCCTAGAAGCTATAGATTATTAAACAAAAAAATCTCAGTGTCAAGAATAGGATAGCTATTTAAGAGTTCTTGTTCTGAGAGACGTGGGGGCCCTAAAGTAATACAAGTTCTTGCCATTCCTCTTGGTTGCCCACCAAAGCTAGATGATAAAGTAATACTGGTGAAGATACCACATACTTTGCTTTCATGATAGAGAGAAATGAAGTTAGAACTAAGCTGGAAATATCCAGTTCGCTGGCTAGATTTCCTAGCCCCAGCAGGCTGCTAGGTGAGAGAAGAACTCAATGATCTTACCAGCTGTGGATACTACAAACTATGAGATCTTTCTGCCAGATAAGATATGCCAACTTGTGCAACAGAGACACTAATATTACAGGTGAAACCAACACTCTCTGGTTGGATGTGAGGCCCAATCCACAGAAAGGAGTACATGTTTAGTACTGTAAACCTGCTGAAAAATCCAAGGTTGAGGAGGTCATAGGTCCTAGGGAAAGAGAGGAATACTCTTTAGATAAATTGGTGTTTATAAACTGCCTTCTAAATATTTATATTTATACCAATAGGCAAATGCTACTCACAGTGTTAATCAGAGTCTTCTTATTAAAGCCTTCACTTTCCCGTGAACTGTGGTGAATACAGAGTTGTGACTGCACAAGGTGCTCTGAACAAATGGTGAATGAGTTCGCAACCCTAAACAAGACATTTATACCATTCACTTTAAGGCCCAGTGAACAGTGTGGAAAAGGGGCCAAAAGAAACTAAGAGCTGTAAAACAGGATGAAAGGCTGAGAAATGTCATCTTCTGGTTGAGAGATGGCTATTAAAATCATGAACTCATTGCTGAGGATGCCTACATTGGTTCTTCACGAGAATGGGGCCATCACTAATTGGGTATGTATGGAGGAGAGGTTTAGGAGTCTCAACCCTCATAACTGGAATATTTGTCACTGATATATTCAGAAAGAAGGGAAGTCATTACCTTCAGTTCTGTACTCATGATGACCATACCAGGCTTCAATAGACAGTTCCAAAATTATGGTTGTGGTTTAACTAAATGCGTCCTCAAACAAAACCAAAAGTCATGAGTATAGAAAGGAGATTCAAAAAGAAAGGGCATTGATGAAGCTGGGGGAATAAAAGAGTTCATGAAGAGAGAGAGAGAGATTAGAATGCATTGTATGCATGTATGAAAAAACATAACTAATAAAAAATTAAAACAAAACCAACATATTTTCAGATTCAGCTGAAGAAACCCTGCTATCTATAATTTGGTCAATAGCAAAGGCACAGTTTAGCTCACTCCTTGGAGTCTGGGAGAAATCTAGCACCTTATCTGGGGACACTTGCTTCAAGTAGCCTTTTTCATTTTCAACTAAATCTATTTCAAAAAATTTTTTGCAGGTTGTTTCATTTACACTGCCAACTTTTAAAAGCTTGCTAAGGCTCACTAGACAATAAAGCAAGCAGAATTGCTTTTTATGAAGAGGGAAAGTCCAAAAGGCCACTTTTTAGAGAGAACCCACAGTTCAGATTTCTTCAGAGAAAAGCAAAGAAAAACTTTTAGTTATTGAAATAAAATCCCAGCCATAGCTTTGTAATCCGTTTTCAAACTCCGCATGCAGCTGAGGATAGTGCTATGCTAAAATAATGGACTTGAGGCCACACATGTCTGCTTTCTGTCTAATGTTAACAACTGTAAACAATGCGTCTAGTGTTTGGAATAGTTCTCCTGGTGATAGAGAGTCTACGACAGCATTTCTGTTCCCTGCGCACCATAGGTTCTTTGTTTTCTGGGCTATCTTCTCTTCAATTAAGCCAGTTTTGATGCTGAAGGTCTTACAAATCACAGGAATTTCCCTTAACCCTCTATTGGTAACAATCATGCATGTAGCGTCAAACTATGTCCAAATAGCTTGCAAGGGCAATCGGTCCAAAAAAGTGTTCCTTGGATCAGGAATTCTTGGCTTCAGACAGGAATATTATCTGGTTTTCTTTGTTCACAATATCTTCAAGAGAAGGATGGATGAACCTTATAGTGGGTTAACACTATAGGATGTTAAGTGTTGCAGCAACATTTGGTAAAGAAACTGGGTCAACACATCCTTCACTGTCCATTCTCAAATCTTTCAATACAGTCTTAATACTCACAGATTGATCATTTCTACTTGGGCTTCAGATGCAGCATCATCATAATTCTGCAACCTAAAGGAAAGTGTGGTATTGGTTCCCAAGGAGACTAAACAGGGCAGTACCCATAGAAAGGAAAACAGTGGTGAAAAAAAAAAGACTACTTTTCAGGGTCTCTAACCTCAGTTCAATTTTAAGACAAAAATCAGGGCTAGAAAGTTCTTTTTAAAATAAAATAGAATGAGAGTCTGAAAAGTCTGGTATGCCAAGGAGGTTTTAACAGTCTAAGTGTGTCAGCTTCTTTGCTAAAGATGCAATATTGGATAAAGGTTCTCAAGTTTCCATTTGGGAACATTCTGTATACTGAGCTGGCTAGTTGTAAATATTGTTACACGTATAGCTTTACCAAACACCTCCATTATTACCACAGAGCCATAAAAATAAATGTTTGCTACTCGTACTGTTTAATAATAGATTTTTAATTACTGCTTATTTTTTCCTTGGGATTTGGGAGGTTTGCTTCATTTTCTGTCTACTTTATGAAGAAATAATATACTCATGAATTATTTTCTCAAGGGATTATGGATACATTAAAAACCTTAGTCCTGATATTCATGTCAGTCCTTCCCCAAACACCATGCCATAAAGTATGACTAACCCAAATAGTAATGTACACCATGGCATAAGGTATGACTAACCCAAATAGTAATGTAAAGTAGCAGCTTGTTGTACAACCCACTAACGGGTTATTTGCTTCCCCCATGTTTATTCATGTAACTGAAGTGATTTTTTAAATGTGTAGTTTCATAATTCTTAGACATTTAGAAAGAAAAGAGATTTTTCTCCTAATCTCTTGAGCTATAAACTTTATTTGGCAATGTTACCTAGTCAATCAATTGAAAATAGACCTAGGCTATCATTTAAAAAAAAATGTAATGCTTTGGAAAACAAGTGTTTCTTTGCATGATCTTTTATTTCTTTACTTACCGTTGTTTATCTACAGTGAGAGATTTTTGTTTGGTAGCATAGCAGCTGCTTGGAGCTCAGTGGGAAGTACTTTGTTTATTGGAATTGCCCCGGGTTAATCTGGATACTTGATGATGATATTCCATCTCTAAGCAATAGGCACAGCCTGAAATCTCAGTCATGATTTACTGGTTGCTTGGCTATGTTGATCTGCTTTTTGTTTGTTTGTGTTCCCATTAAAAGACATTTCACCATCTCATTGTGCGCTTCTGCATCATTTTGCTTGCTGAGAAGAAAATGTGTTCTTTTTGGAGGATGAAGAAATTTATGTATAATGTTCCTACACGGGCAAATTCTATAAGCTTCTACCAGCTACTTCTTTGATGGACATGAATTGACAGCTTGTTAAGGCCTAAGTGCTTTCAAAGAGTGAGAAGGAAATCTGTGGAAAGAGTGGGAGAGTACAAAGATTATTTCCCTCTATTTCAGAACACTCTCTGGGGTATCTATTCCCCAGGGTAAGATTGCATGAAAGCACTTTCCCATTCTCGCCTCCAGGAATCTCACCAAAATGAGAGCAAATGATCAAAAGAAAGTGGAAGTCATAATCTTATGAGGATGTGGAGCAGTTGAGGCAAGAACAGGCCACACAACATCAATTTAAAATCTAGAAAACAGCCTGGGCGGTGGTGGCACACGCCTTTAATCCCAGCATTTAGGAGGCAGAACCAGGCGGATCTCTGAGTTTGAGGCCAGCCTGGTCTACAGAGTGAGTTCCGGGACAGGCACTAAAACTACATAGGGAAACCTTGTCTCCAAAAACAAACAAACAAACAAAATCTAGAAAACAGATATGTGTGTAAAAAAAAAAAGCTGAAGAACAATCAGGCCTACAGAACAACAGAAGTGTGTGCAAGGAAGATTAGGCTCCAAGCAGGAGGAATGCTTGAGACTCTCCACAAAGTACCATTCTCTAATACATCCTTCCCTACTCCACAACCCCCACCATGGAGTAGATCTTTGGGAAGGGGAATAGATGTCCGCCTGGTAGCAGTGAGGGTCATATTCTTACCACTTTCTCCCCAGGCACAGATGAAAATGAAAGAAAAGAAGGGAGAAGAATAATTTCGCTTCCTTTTATACCACTCAGTGGTATAATAATGCAGTACTGAGGTCAGTATCTAGATTTGAATAGGCACCTCTCTTGGGAAGCTATAAGCACATAACTCACGAGCATATAATTAAAACCATCATTTTCTACTGAGCTTTGAACTGCATTAACGGGATTTCATCTTTTTAATTCTTTACTTATTTTTGTAATTATGTTTTGTTTTCATGGTATTGGTAATATTAAAACTTGTATCAATTCTTCACTTACTTGCTGATGGAGAAGAGACAGTCTTAAAGTGAAGTGAGTGTTAAAAATATAGTAACCCCAAAGCCAGACACCTTGTAAGCCTAATGGAGGCATATCCTACTAAAAATATCCATTGCTTTTCATTTTTATTTAACTGCTAAGGTGAGTTAATTAAATCCTAAATCCTGCCCAGCCTTAGAATCTATAACATCAGTAATGAATCTAAGAATCAAAAGGAACTTTCAAGGTGTATTTGTTCCAAGTGCAATGACTGAACAAAATCTCACTGTCCTAAGAATCCAACTAAAAGAAAGGTCCTTTTCAACCAATCCTGAGGTTGACCTTATTTCATGGCTTCCTCATTTATTTCTAGCTCTTGAACAGAGAATGCCTCTCTGAAAGAGAAAGCTCACCCTGACAATGTTTTAGACTTCCATTCTGTCTCAATAGGGCAATCATCTCTGAACACAGGAGCCCTGGATGAAGCTACTTCCAAGTATCTAAGTTATGTAGTTTTAGACAAGACTGAAAAATAAAGTGTCCAGGCTACCTGAAAACTAATGCCTTTGCTTTTCTGTTTCTTTTTTATAAGTTGAAAACATTGTCTGTACCATTCTCTTGATGTTCTCTTTACCTGGAATGAGAGCCTTATTCTAGGAAATACCCAGTCAAGGAAGAAGACATGCAATCGACAAGAATAAATTACAGTATACAAGCATATTACAATATAAATATATTCACAAAACAGAACATTTCTCTAAGGAGTAACAAAATCCATAGATACATAGCTTTGCCAGAAACTTATGCATAACAGTTAAAATTACCAAAGAGACTATATAGTTTCCCAGTTTATAACATCTGCAGTCATATTTACATACTGAGGAAAAAGAGCCAGAGAAGAAATATATATGCCAAAAATGCAGAATAAGGAAACATGCAGAAAGCAAATCTCTTGGAGACATAATAATTAGGAAGCAAAAGTCAAAACATATGTAGGTGGATTAACCTTGGAAAGGAGAAAATGCAGATCTTGGCTTGGGAGTTGAAATCTAGAAAAAGATTCTAATCTAAAATTGAAATCTATAATACAATGCAGAGAACAGACAAGATATAGTTTTAGATATCTTAAAGCTGCACAATTAACTCTTTGGTGGTTGGAAAATGAGACTGTCCAATGAGTCATGTAATCCAGACCCAGAAAGACAAATGCCACAGGTTCTCTCAACTGTGGGTCCTATTTTCAAATCTTTAGATATGAGTGTCTAACCTAGATTAACTGCAGAAACCGGGAAAGTAAAATGGAGCCCATGGGGATAGGAAAAGGAGCTCTAGAGAGAGTGATGGTAAGACACCGGTGTAATGATGAACGACATGACAAAAATGGGGGAGGGACTTTGTCTTGAAAGAAAGAAAAAAAGGGTAACACTGAGGGAGAGGGAGGGGAGGGGAGTAAAGAAGACTGAGGGTAATTGAAAAAGCCATAGAAAACATTCTTTCATGTTTACATAAAAATCATACATTTATAAGAATGAATATAAATATATATTATATGTGTGTAAACTTAAACATATATATGTAAACAGTTTAAACTAAGTTATTCCACTTGTAGTGACCATGCTCCCCCACAAGAACATACACTACATAACAGAAAAACCAATGCCAGGCTTGGGAAACATCCCTTTGAGTCATTGGTCAGAGGAGTCCAAGAGACTTGCAGAACAGTATAGGCTATTATTGTTGGCCTTAATTGTCTCCCAAGCCGCCACACATTTCAGACTCAGAACTTGAAGGAATTGAGCGGGAACCAACTAGCTCCATTGTATCAGAAGGTGCTGCACAAGATGTCAAAGGAGAAAACAATTGAAAGAAATACCAGCTATAATGTCTACAAATCACAATAATTACCAACAGAGCTAGATATGCCTAAGGGTGCAGTAGTGGCACTCACAGTGTGGCGATAACCAAAGGCCCACTTGATAAGAAGGAATTAATGCCTGACACTGTAAACCTAGCCTGTAAACCTGGATTTGGTGAGGTCTCTTTTCTAAACCACTATAATTCCTAATTGCATTCTAAATTCCATCACAGAGACTATCACAAAATTTCACAACTAGTCAAAAATGTAGAGAACAACTAACTGTGGTATATTCATCTCCAATTGATACATCCACAAGACAAGCCCATTACCTAAGGCTCAAGTATTGTCACAGAAAAGAGGATGAACAGAGTGTAAGAACCAGAGAGCCAGGATGTCTGTTACAAGACAGTGTCTTGTATCTATGATAGGAAGCAAGTTACATCCAAAAAATCTTAAAAATATTGCTGCCTAAACAAGACCAAGTAGGTGGGGGACATCTCAAAACACCCTTCTCCTAGAAGAATAGCTACATGCAACTAATGGCTGGTAAGAGAGGGAGACTCTGTCTTTTGCAGGTATGAGCCCCTGATAGGTAATTCAATCCCAAATGACCAACCCTAAACACATACACATATGAGCACTACTTAACGGACTCAGTAAATTGTGTTTATATATACATATGTTTATATATGCATATAGCAATAATAGTTGAAGAGGTCATGCAGTTGAGAGGGAGATGGGAGCATTGGAGGAGTTGGCGGGGAAAAGAATGGGTAGAGAAGATGCAAATACAATATGCAAGTGAAATTCTAAAATTTCATAATAATAGAATATATGCTAAAAATACTGTCTTGATTTGCATTTCTCTGATGATTAAGGATGTTGAGCATTTCTTTAAATGTCTTTCAGCCATTTGTGATTCTTCTTTTGAGAATTCTCTGTGTAGCTCTTTAGCCCATTTTTTAAGTGGATTGTTCAGTATTTTGATGTCTAGTTTCTTGAGTTCTTTACATACTTTGGAGATCAATCCTCTGTCAGATGTGGGGTTGTTGAAGGTCTTTTCCCATTCTGTAGGCTGTCTTTTTGTCTTATTGACTGTGTCTTTTGCCCTATAAAAGCTTCTCAGTTTCAAGAGGTCCCATTTATTAATTGTTGTTCTCAGTGTCTGTGCTGCTGGTGTTATATTTAGGAAGTGATCTCCTGTGCCAATGCATTCAAGAGTACTCTCTACTTTCTCAATGAAACATTTCACTATTAGGATAAAAATTTATACTGTATCAAGCTGATAATAGAAAAATAAATAAATAAATAAAAATGAAAAAAAAGTACTGTCTACCACCCTAGATTTGAGTTAACTATATAGAATGGAAGTGTTGCTGTAATTCTGCTTGCATCTTTTTTTAGGACACAGAACTAGAAAATTGTTTTGCTTATAGAGAAAGAGAGGGTGGCAAAAGTGTGTTAAAATACATCATGTTTTCATAATTAAGAGGGAATATACAAGTGACACCCTAAATGCATGTCTAATAACTGTGGAGCAGAGGCATTCATGACTAAAGATGGAAGCTGGGGTTTCCTTCTCAGTGTCCCATTCTGAAAGCAAGTTAACAGTTCAGTCTATGGGTTGGTACAGAGTCCAGTTGGCTTCTGATACTAGTGGCTCCTGTCACCAATGGACTAGCACATGACAGATTATATCAAAGACAGTCAAGAGTAAGATGTACTAAACCAGAACAGCAATGTCTGCAGTGCTCATTTGTAGAGATGACCTCATCTCAGAACTACACATTGACAGTGGAAAGAGAAAAAAATTTCAAAGTCCTTTGAATATGTTTAAGGTGCTGGTGTTATTAGCAATAATTAGATAGACCTGTGAACACCTTAACAAGGAATGGAAGCAAAACTGCCCAAATTGGCTGTCCCTCCAAGCTCTTCTAATAGTGAGTCAGTACTACCATGAGTCATACAAGCGTAAGCAAGATATTAGGTGAAGAGGGTTTAGGTCAGATGCCGTAAGTGCATCAGTGACAGAGCCACTAGTATCAGAAGTCAACTGGACTCTGTACCAACCCCATAGAACCACCAATTAAAGTGTCTTCTGGATGGCTCATTTCCTAGCCCATTTTCCTCTAGATAGTCTTCCCTTAGATATCACCAATACAGTTTCGCATGAGTGCCTCAGCCTCCTGTATCACAAACCAGGTTAAAGAATAACTTTCACTTTTCAAGTTGAAGTATCTTTTGTGTGTGTGTGTGTGTGTGTGTGTGTGTGTGTGTGTGTGTGTGTGT